>JAQGBX010006612.1:0-12293 GCA_034698745.1 Megaphyllum sjaelandicum
ATGTTTCCGAAACACGAAACACGAAACATGAAACACAAAACACTTTTTCATGACATTTTGTTGCGAAACTTTGTTTCCTAAGTTTCCTAAGTGGATACGCACCTTAAGATGCAAATATGAAACTAATTTTCTTCGTAATTTTTACGATCGATGAAGATGACAGTTTAAGAGCCCAGTTTCTCAACAGCAAAAGTTATGTCTTGAACGCACAAGTGGCGCCACTCGCGGGCCTCCGGTGCTGTCCAGTTGACCACACGCCCCCTAAAGGGTGTCAGTGTGTGAAGGGTAGCGTCGTGATTTCGCTTTCCAAAATTGAGACGGTTATTAAGTCGCCCGGCGATTGTTTTCTGTACAAATTTATGAACCGCTTGACCATCCGTTGAGGTCAAGCGTCAGTCACGTGGCCGCTCGTATAACGTTACATCATCGGTTACGGCATCGAGCAGTTAATCGACGCTGTTATTGTTGTTGTTGTTGTTTACTCACTCAACAACCTGTTAAATATTTAAACAGGGAAATTATATCACCGTTTTAATTTCTTCCTGCCGCCGCCTCCCAGCCGGTCATTTGACGTTTTTTTATTCATTTTTTCGATGCTGTTATTGCGTTTGTTAACAACTGGTTTTCGGGGAGCCTCTTTATCAAATATGGCCGCCACGCAACTTCCCACCAAAACCGAAAAGTTGGACAAGGCGAAATTGCTAATTTATTTCCTTGAAATACATAGAAGCGCATGCACTATAGCGAATTATGCGAGTAAAAGGAACCGGTGTGGAATAGGTTTTACCGTTTAATCGGCCATTAAAGGTAGATTAAGTTCTGCATGCTGAATTAGTAACGACAACGAATTGTAGGTTTGATCGCGGTTTAATAATTAATTATAATTTCTAAAACACATTTTTAAATATCGCACCCTCGCTTCATAAGTGACACAACTCAACGAGAATTTCCCGTTTAAGACTATTCTATATAAATCATGAGCAATTAAGTAAAAACGACATATCTGAGTTTAACATATACCGGGTGTTCTGTTTATCATAATTTGTCCAACCTCTTTTTTAAAAAAATGGTAAATCGTAAAAGTTATCAGAATTCAAGATTAATAATAATTTGCCTTTTAAATTATGCAAGAATGAAGGGGATCCCCGGTCCCGCTATGTTTGATCCGGGGTGTCCTTTTATGATTTTAAATGGGAGCCCCATTTTTTGGCATCATCTTAGATGTTGCTGTAATCGATTTCCGAAATCGTGTAATAAGCCATTCACTTTTTTCAACAGGTAGCAGTGCATTGCATGTTGAAAAAAGTGAATGGCGTATTACACGATTTCGAACATATCGATTACAGACAGCTACATCTAACTCTAAGATGATGCCAAAACTTATTGTGTTTTAAGTGCAGATTTTACAATCTGCAAAAAAATGGGGCTCCGGCCCATTTTAAATTACAAAGGTACCCCCTGATCCCCCATAGGGTGACCGAGGGACCCTTCATTCTTGCATAATTTAAATGGCAAGGTGATATTATTAATATTGTATTCTGATAACTTTTACGATTTATTATTTATTTTAAAAGATGTGGAACAAATCATGATAAACGGAACACCCGGTACTTTTTACTTAGTCTTATCATGCATTAAAATTTGCTAGACATGTACGTAGGCCTACATGTATTTACAAAGGAAAAATATTTAATATATATTGAATTGTTTCACTTAAATTCGAAGTTGGGGTGTAATATGTATTTAAAACATTTTCATAGACATTTCCGCAATTCAATGCATGCACACTTGTATAAATATTATATGATGCATGTATTAATTTAACATTAAGTTCTGGTAAATCAGGTAATACATGTATTAATTTAATATCTACTTCTGGTAATTGTCAGGTAATAATTATAGATGCATTTAGAATGATCACGAAATATTCTGATCTCTATTTTAAACCAGTTAATATTGAATTAAATAATTTCTTTTTTTAAAATCGCATTCTAGTGATCAAAACCTATAGCTGAAACATAAAAATTCTTAATCATTCTCTTCGTTATCTGTAAACAAAATATTGAAAATGATCAATTTAAGGCATTCCACTACTGTATATAGCTTCGGAAAATCCCCGTATAGAGAATTGACCACGAGGACACCCACTTAAAGTAGTTAATATTCATCAAACATGTTTTTTAAAAGAAATAAGATTCAATCTATACTGATTAAAAGGCGTTGCTATTGCAAGGTGGTTTTATGCAAATCTTATACGGATAAATACGTTACTTTGTACATGAAAAGTACTTTAGCAGAAGCTTAATTTAGACTACAATCGCTGTTTTCACACTGAAGAAAACAGAGGAACTTTTATGTTGCCAATTGCTGTCAAGTGATTTTACATACATTTTTTACATAGGTTTAGGTTTCCAGAAACAACTGGGGACCAATTAGCATTAAAAAGTTCCTCTGTTTCTCCAGTGTAGACGTACAGTAGCTTGAAGCGTTTTCTACACTGGAGGAAATAGAGGAACATTGTTGCCAATTCTCTCAGTTCGTCACAAATGGTTTTACATATACTTTTTATGTACATTGTTTACATAAGTTTAGGTTTCCAGAAACAGCTGGCTTCCACTTAGCAACAGAACATTCCTTTAAGTTCCCTCCACCAGCATGTACATGTACGTTCACTTTGGAAGAAACATAGAGGAACTTTCTGTTGATAGTTGGTCGCCAGTTGTTTCTGAAAACAAAGTTCTGTAAACAATGTAGGTAACGATTTACAGTATGTTAAATTATTATGTAAAACAATTTACGTAAACAATTGGCACTCAGTTTTGGCAGCAATAAGAAACAAAGTCCATCTACAGTGTGTTTCCTACAGTATACTGTACATGTGCATGTAGCTTAAAGCATCTGTCTAAGTTCCTCTATCGTATGTAGTTATAACAGACGACATTGAAACGTAACACGATTTAAAATGAAAAACACACTTGAAAAACCACCAGCGAAACGATAGTATTTTTAAATATTTTGTAATTGTAAGTTAGGATATTCCGACTATTACAAAATATGTTTGTTGTCCAATATATGGAGAATATATTCGAAGTGGCGACACATTAGGCACATTTATGTTTTTACCTGAAGGCAGACGATATAATTCATTATTTTTAATGCGCTTGGCACGTTAATTATAACATATCTAGACAACCGAAAAGTTTTGATTGCTTAATCGTAGATTACGAAATAATTCATTACTTTTTATTTCTTCAACGATGAAAGTGGACGTTAATATTCAGCCGGTTTTCATTTTTCATCCAGATCAGTACCATATTGTAATTAACCTAATTACTGGAGCCATTAAGGTGTCAGCACTGCCATTAATCTTCGATTAAACCTCGTTCACCTTACTTACGATTGCACATTGCACACTAAACTGATCTTAACTAACCGTTCATTGATATGGCACGTTTTGGCATTGGCGTCAAGGCGTACGTTCTGACCGATACTCGTTAGTTAATTGGTGAAAAATAATGAGATCTTAATTGCTGATCAATTTGTACCTTGAGCAAAACCGACATTTCGAGGCACCGGAAATGGTGTCAGAAACAGATCGGTTTACTTGTTTTGACACATCAATTTGCAAAACATGGTACATGTACATAAAATAACACAGTAGATGGTTATAAAGTCCCTAAAATACTGTACATGTAACTATCGCGTTAAATGAGTTCAAAAAGTTTGTAAAATAGAGAGTTCTTAAATGGGAATGGCATTAAATACACCGGAAAATGCGATCTATATACTCACCTTTTATTTGTTTGAGATCACAACACACGCAATTTACGCTACAAAATGTACACATACAATACATTTGCATGTATTGGAAATAAAATATTGAAAAGAATAAATACCCACTGCATGGATGGTGAAATTTAGTTCGTAATTCAGAGCGAAAATGGACGTTAGATCTATGGGATACTTTTTGGGTCATGCAGAGAAATAGTTCGTAAAAACTTTGTTTTCGCAAATTTGGACTGTACTTTAGACATTTGTGATTGATGCTTTCACAAAAGGCCAACTTTTTTGTGAATTTATATAATTACTGTATGATTACAACGAATCGTTTTTATCAAACTCTGAACAATGCGTCTAGACTATGACGAAATGCAGGGGTGTGTCGCTCGTCAGATGGCGCTGGTGGGCTAGGATTAATCACAGGTTAGGGCGTTAGGTTGAGAAACAGGGGGTAAATGCACTATGAATCCAGACAGATACAGGTATATAGGGGATAATTTAACTCTGGTGAAAACCCAGATATTTTTCTTCGAATTCTGGTTTTACCCTCCTAGTCAACACAACACTCACCCGTATATTTTTTTTTCATATTTAAAAAAGTAAATAAAAAATGAAGACATCCCCCCCTTTAAATGCAAAAATCGTGCGACTCGGATTTGGATAAAGGTAAGAAGGGGGGTAGGAGATATTCAACGGCAGACAATAGCATCCAGGATGTTGGCTTTTTAAATCAATGTAGTTTGGAGGAAAGTTTCCGAAACCTGAATGATTGCTCAGATTTTTTTTTCAAGGAATTTACAAAAGAATCTTCAGGTGAACGTCCCTCCGTATCTCCCCGTTTTGCAAACACCACGTGTAAAACACGAATATTCAGAAGTGACACAACTCGATTAACATTTTGCAATTTGAGTAGATGCAGGTTTCAATGTAAGGTAGTGCATGATAAAATAAAATGAAGATTTCTGATTTGTGTCACTTCTGAAATTTAGAGGGTACGATGTAAAGACCGACTTAACAACCAAGAGCAATCTCTGCTTTGTTGAATCTTATACATATGTTAGTGGTATTTACTCTAGGCCTACTTGTAGAATCCTTGGAGGAAGGTTGCATGCACATCATTGTCTTATGTGGCTCTCATTTAATTTACATACAGTACATGTATTTTGCTTAGTTAAATCGACAACGTGAGGGAGTCATAAAATTTTGCAATTTTTAGGAAAGCTGTAGTAATTCTTCTCAGATTCATAATGACTTTAGTATATTGTTGTTAAATTTTGATGATAAAAATGCCCAGCTTAGCAATATTTTTGAAAACATACAAAAATAGTCTTGTGGGTCATGAAACAATTGCCCTTAGGCAAATGACGTCCTTTATCAATAGTTACTACAAAAGATAATGTCACAATGTATAACATCATGCGATGATATTGTGGTGACGTCCTTCCGAGCAAGCTTGACCCTGACTTTTCACAAAACCCTTTCAATTCTGTCAGGTGCCTTTATTGTGAAAAGTCATAGAAATTGTCATCTCAACGAATTCTTTTCATTTGAATTTTGATTTTAACATACAATTAACTTCGCTTTCAGATGTGACCACTGCATGACGCTCGTTCGACGATTAGACATTCAACAGCCAACTATCGATCATCGATGGATCGCCCGCTGAAGCTAATATTTGGTGAGTGAGATTTATTAATTTTCTGTTACGTCACATTTAGTGCTGCCCCCTATGACAATGTCACACTCAGTGCTTCTACCAGTGACACTCCTCAATGACGTCACCTGCACCAGTTGCTCACTAGCTCAGAATGAACAACTTCCGGTTCGTTAGGCTGACGTCAGCCGCCTTCATCTCTTCACTTGTCATGCGCCGCGGCGAGATGGCGCCACCGTCAACGCGAGTGGCTTTAAATTATGATGATCTATAATGGCGCGGTGGCTCTAGGCGCATTTGTGTGCGCTTCAGGTTTTCAAAGCATATGCAATTCTTATTTGGTTACTGTTGTATGGGGGCGCCACCGGCTATGAAGTCTTAACTTCAACGTGTTTAGGTTCTGACATTATTCTGAGCATGGCTTCCACATCCTGAGGCGGGCCCCATGCCTGCCTTGAGGTAATGATGCTGTACTGCATGGATTTAGGATAAAATAAGTCAGTTTAATTTGATATTTTAAAAAAACTACTTGAACCCGCCGGCCACCAACGATCGAGCCCTGTCACCCCCTTCCCTTCCCTTATGGGGGTCATGATCCTGGGTCCCCTTGAATGAATAAGCATGTCCTAATTCAAGGAGTTGGGCTCTAGTCTAATTTGACCAAGCCCCGGCTGGAAGGCTCAGTGCCCTACAGAACCTTATGCCCAAGGTCCTCCTGGGAACATACAGGGCATTTTTGGAAGCATGTTGTTTTGCGTTGTCCGTTGCTGCCAGGGATGGCGCCACCGCAGAAAACGGTTTCAAGCTCGTTTGGTGCCTTCAATGTGTACCGAAATGCCAAAACAATTGTGTAGTGCAAATCCACTGACCATGAACTTTAATCCGGCGTGAAATACGCCTGTCCCGTTTCGATAGAACTCCCAAAAAAGGGAGCAACACCAGCGCGATAACCTAGTTTTATGCATGGACTGAACTTGGGGCTTATCTGTATTCTACCTCGGCCGCATGCCATAATGCCGATTATACATTTTACTTTTAAAGGTTGATTTTGTGAGTGAAATCAGGCTGCGCGGCAATATTTCGCACTTATTAGTTCTGGTCAGATTTATTATACAATTAGCAATACCTCAAATTCAACCTTTAGCAAAGATTACGCGGGGCCTTGGAACCTCCTTATTGTGGCCATCGACCAAAAAAAATCAAAAAATACGCAAATGTAGGTCTAGGTGAATGAAGATATGTCTGGCTCCCTCGTTATTACTATTATTATTTATTTGGGATTTGAGCTACGTAGCGCATTTGGGTTATGTACGTGGTGCTCGGTCAAGCTTTATTTTTCCTGACCAACTGCCCACCCTTGCGCCCCAAGGTCTGCTAAACGTCGATAATGACTGTCTAATTAACGTCAAACGTGATAGCGTTCAGCAATTTGTTCGTGGTTACCGTATGTGCTTTAGGAGCTTAATCGACGATTAAGTCATTAAGTTTGTGCCAAAATTGGTTTTTTAATCGGAAAACTCGGTAATTCGGCTAAATATGCACGTATCCCAGTTATATAAATGGTTGAAAGTGACCGTTAACTCAGATTGCTATCACTCGTTGTCGGTGGTCTGTTGCCTCGGGCGTCGTTAAGTAATCTAAAGGCGGGATATCAAAGAGTAATTTGCAGTTGATGTCGTGGACAAGTCAATATTGGAATCCAATACGGTTTTTCATTGACAGACCTGTAAATGGACATGGTTGCCATGTCAAACCTTCTTCCAAAGTTCCAAATTTGCAATGATCAGCGTGCAGTGTTCAAACACTGTGTTCCATAAACACTGGAGAGTAGATTATTATGATGAGCCCCTATACATCAAAAGTGACACAACTCAAAATCTTTCATGTTGCGATCAAGCATTTTTTAATGTATGGTAAAACTGTCATCGAAGAGTTTGCAGTTGATCTCGTGGACGAGAGATCGATCTTATAGTGAAGTACAATTTTTCATAGAACTTGCTTCCCTGACCTGAAAGTGGACTTGGTTACCATGTCAACCCTCTTCAAAATTTCAACCCAGTGTTCAAAAATTCAGTGCTCCATTAACACAGGAAAGTTGATTGCAAGAGAGCCTCTGCTTCAAAAGTGACACAACTCAGCATTTATCATGTTGAGATAAAGCATATTTTAATGTATGGTAAAATAGTGACAGTACTGTCATTTAGCCGAAACTATGATAACGTGATGGGAGGTCGTTTTTACTGCGATATGTTCTCCTTAAACCCTAAAAAAGTTGCAAAAACATTTCCTTGAAAATCAAATTTCTTAAATGCTCACAATGATGCTTCGCCACATTTTCTTTTACTTTTTGTAGTTGGGCATTTCTATAACATAACATAACAATGACCACAAAAATTGCGTCAGTTTGACGTCCGTTTAAAGTCTCATGACCTGTAATCTGATAAATAATTTTGAAATATGAAATTTTGTAAATTTTTAATCTGAGTTTAACATGCTAATTCAATTTCGTGGTTAATTGAGTAGTCAAGCCCTCATCAAAAACTTAGTCAGATTATGTATAAACTTTCTAACAAAATCCAAAAACGCTTATCTGTATTAGGATCTGATTAAATTACTTTCTTCTCTTGACCCAACGTGGTTCAAGAGAATGTAGGTTTCAAGGAAACCCAGGTTCGAAACCCAAGTCGGTTTGTCTAACCTTGCTTTTTTATGATATTCCACCTTGTTTTTGCCTTTGTTCCTCCTCCCCTGCATTCTCTGTAGTCTGATATCCCTCACCTTGTATCAATTTTTCCTCCTCATCCTCCCTTCTTCCCTAATTTCTTTGTATTGTATCCTTTACTGCCTCCATTTTTAGAGGAATGTAGATGTTAGAAGAACTAACCAGTTTCTGTAAAAATTGACAACGACTATTCTCCATTCCATTTATATTTTACAATTGTTCCTGTTTTCCCCTTCCCTGCTCCGTCCTGAATATGACTTATAGTCGTGAGTGCAGTTAATTAAACTTATAAACCGACCAATTAACCAACTTGTCCATTACGTTTTACAACTTCATATTTCTCCCCAATTCTCTCCCAGATGTTTATAGCATCCTTTCGGAGATATCGCACACCCGCTTCGGAAGTGACACAACTCAAAAATCTCCATTTTCTGGTTTAGGATGGTATTACGTCATGCAAAATGATTCTATGCTCAGTAAAACAATAAATTTTATCTTACCAATTTGTATTACCATAGTTCTATGATTCTATGTTCAGTAAAACAGATTTTATCTTACCAATTTGTATTACCATAGTTACCATAGTCCATAGTTTTGGCTAACTGCAGCAATATTGTCACTTATCATATAATGCATGCGTTATTGTAAGAGGGGTGTTCATTAAGTTTCTGCCATTATTTTAAAAAAAAAAACAGCTTTATGGAATTTAATGAAATTTTGCAGATAAATACATGTAGACGTCATCTATTGTTCAAAAGATGTCCATTTTTGGAGATGCATTTTTCCCATCGTTTTGGCATCGAATGTGTGCCTTGCTCAAAAAACACTGTCGCCAAAGTTTCCATATCAGCATTTCTGACAAACACTGGCCGTCCACTTCATGGAGCATCTTTCACAGTTGTCTGTCCATTTCTGAACTATTTTCAATCCACTCATAGACCGAACGGTTTGGACATTTCTGCTCCAGAAATGCCTTCAAAAGTTAAAATATTAACGACAGACCACCGCTTAGACTCTGTCTCTTCGGGGTCTTTTAATGTTGAAAAGTTGTTCAGGAATGATGGAAGAATTCTTCCAACACATTTTATTAAAATTCAAACAGCCGGTTTTTTTTTAAATGATTACGGAAACTTATTGAAAACCCCTCGTATATTAAAACTTTGCTTTTATTTCAAAATGAAAAATTGAAAAATATTGCCAAAAATGGATATTCATGTACATTGTACATATAGTATGGTTAACATGACCATTCATTATACAATTTTTTCACCCTGGATCCATTGTCTCTCTTTGTCTCCTTATCTCGTCTTCCAAATTTTGTGCGTTGTTCCTCACCCACACCTCAAGCCTCCTCTTCCTCCTCCGTACCCTAGTCGCTGACACCATTATTCATTCTTTTCCACAAACCCATTATAAACCCGACATTTTTCCAACCCGTGCTCCACTGAGCGATCCAGTAGCGTGTAACGGTACTCGTGTACGTATATTTTTTTTGGTACCTGAACGACCTTGTTCAGCCTTGTCACGGTTGGCATTTTCACCCATGGCGTTTCTCTGACACCGGTTGCAACGGCGATTGCAGCTCACCTTGAATCACTCGCAGCCCCCTCTGGCCACTGGTGTGGAGAAAAAAAAAGTTTTCCTCGCATTTCTCATTCTCACCTTGCCAAAATCAAAATCTGTTCGGCTTTCGATTTTCAATTACAGTTCAAGATACAGTATCTATGCGTCTAATCAGCTTTAATCTCGAATGTCCGTGGGGTGTCACTGAAGTCCCCTCTTCCCCCTCCCCCCGCGTGTCGTGACACTGCAACTGCGAAATTCTCAACTGTTTAGTGCGGATATCAATTAGTTCCACAGGGTTAATTAAACCCTTGTGAACTTGGGCTTTTCCGATTAAGATGGATTTTTGATTTGCAAACGGTAACATTCAGGCTCGTGGAATGCGCCTGGCAAAGCCAAGGTGGTTGCGTTGGAGGTGCGGCCGTGCGCCGAATCATTGTTTCTAACAATTTGACTGTAGATGCGTTAATGCTGATTTTCCTCTAAGAGTTCAAATTAAAAAAATAAAATAATAATTACATTTGAAAAAGAAATTCAAATAACGTGCATGTATATGTGAAAATTGCACGTGTCATTTCATGTTAAATTTTAAATGGGTCCTACATTTATTTCATTTTAAAATAAATCATAAAATTGCTGGAGCTAATGTTAAGGGTGGTTAAACATGGCCTCTCTTTTATCAAACTTTGCTGTCAATTTTCGCATTGGCAACGGGTTTTATTTGAATTTGAAAGTTGATACAAATTTAGACGAAGTTAAATGCATCGATACAATGGAAAAATTTCTAATGCATAAACTTGGCTGAACGACTTAAATAAAAATCATGCAAATGATGCAACCAATGGGAATGGCAGAACACAGAAGTTCAAAATTGGCGGCCATCTTAGGAGGTTTAACCTGGAGTCAAATTGTGAGCGTTGATTGTTAATGCGGGTTTATGTAAATGCGAACAGACAGTGAGGTAACATTTTTTGGAATAAATTTGAGATTGATGATTTTTACAGATATCATTAAAAATACTAAAATACGTGTAGTGTATTGTTGTGAATCAAGCCGTGCTTGAGTTTGATATCGATCTAAAGGGCATGTGAGCTTTAACTGAAGTTGAGATCAATCTCAACTTGTAGATCTCGTACGAACTGCTGAAGTAGGTCAGCTGGCTGTGACCAATCTCACGTCGATATGTTTCATCTATCCATGAATTGAAATCGATCTCAAGTACAGTATTTATACAGTATATTCAGTATATTCAGTTTAAAGGCAAAACCGAAAAGAATGACATTGTTATAGATACAAATTTTTAGTGATTTTAACATACAGTATGTAAATTTAAGATCAATCTCAGGCTCCAACATTGCAATTTTTTTTGTGAGATATATACGAGCTCGTACTGTATACAATGTAGTTTCATATCAGCTGGTTTAAAACAAGGATTTTTAATGTTATTATTTACGATCAACCCATGTCAGTTTCATACTCCCGTTTTTAATTGGCATATAATATTGCTCACACTGCATTATATTAATTGTTGGTATTTAATTAATTCACCATTAATTGCCGGTTAAATACTAATTGGTACAATTGCTGCGCCCCAATTTTAAAATCGTGCATTTTTTTGTGAGAAGGCCATCTGTTTTTTATGAATTATTCCTCTTGGCCCACTCAAAATCAGCCCAATATGAACCACCCTCACTTTTCAACATTTTTTTAACATTTTAAATTATTTGGGTGTCAACCCAAAAATTCTCCGAAATTTGAAAAACCTTTTCGATTTCCAAACCAACAAAGTCATCGCAATGTTATTTTTTAATTAAAATATCTGACCACCTACATTTTTTAATTAAAAATATACGTCCGGTTGGCCAATAGGGTATAAAAGTTTCTCAGAAAACCATCGATGAAGGGTTTCAAATTTCGATTAATCCTGCTTGACCGGGTAATTTTAACCAACCATTAAATTCTCATTTGCTGCAGGGTTGGGTGAATGCTTATACTCGTGATCAATTTTGCATTTAATAAAGATACTGTAGATTTTGAGGAGTTGTGAATCTGTTTGTTAAAGCTTTGAAACATATTTGTGGAATTTTTAGAAAGTACGTTTCTTATGATGAATGCAAACTTGTTTCTGATTGGGGGGTTTTTCATTTGAATTTTTTGTGGAACATTGAAACACATTTCTTAATTTTTTGAAAAGTTTCATTTGAAGAATGCAAAGATATTTTTGATTAGAAGCTTTTCTTTTGAAATTTTTGAGAAACAAAGCCTATTTGTTACAGTTTTGAAACACATTTCTCAGATTTTTAGGAAGCATCTTTTGAAGAATGTTAATATATTTTTGATTGGGGAGTTTTTCTTTTAAAGTTTTAAATATCCGACCTCTTCTCGAGTATTGCTCCCCTATTTGGAATCCTTACAGGGTGGGTAGAGCCCAGGAACTCGAAATGGTGCAGCGGAGAGCTGCTAGATTAGTCACGGGCAAATATCAGCTAGACGAGAGCGTTACCCAATTGATCGAGTGTCTTCAGTGGGATTCATTGCGATCAAGACGGGAAGCTCAATGCATGGGCCTGTTTG
>JAQGBX010006613.1:0-12290 GCA_034698745.1 Megaphyllum sjaelandicum
CTTAAATCTGCCAATTCCGAAAATTTAGGACTTTATCTGACTTTAGCTGAATATTTAGGACTTTTTTAGGACATTTACGACTTTTTTTAAAATTTAGGACTTTTAGGACTTTGTGACCACCCTGGTTAACCTACTTGCTTATATGAACCTACTGCAGCGCCACAGACATCACTAAGGTGAAGCCACGCCCACCTACGATTCGTTTACAAGCACAATGTGTGGCTAAGGGCGATTTATATTCTGCGCCCACAGGGTGGCGTTGCGGTGTTTTTGCTATGAATACATCGAAGTGTTGACATGTAGTGATCCTACTTATATTACGTATACTGTGCAACTACATTATGTTCTCAGCTACCTGTGGTTGAGAGAGCATATCCAGACTCCAGGTGCAAAATTTGCCATCTGTTGAAATACTAACCAAATTGTGAGCATTTTGGGTGCCTACAACTTTCACACAATAAATTGGATGCTGAGAGAAATTAAAAAATTATGCACATTTGATTACAAAAATCTTAAAATGTCAAATGCGTTAATTCAATGTAACACTAACCGTGTGTGCAACAGAAGACAGTGGACTACGTTGAATGGGTGTCCTTTTACTGCTTCGATTATCCCATAGCACTATCTGACCAGAATAAGTGCCACCAATAATTAGGCTTGGGTGAAACTTTGCAAAAGTTGCTGACATTACTGGTGACTGTAATAAAGCAGAAGCACAAATTCAGTCGTCAACTTATAATTAATATAGCTGGTGAATTTATCTTGAAAGAGTATTCCACCTGACAATGAAAAATATATTCCGGAGTAGTTTTTTTGAATTTCATGTTCCAAACAAGAGCAACACCATCAGGGTCATGAGGAGAATCCTCATTATTATCATATGAAGATACCATCAGTTCTGGGTACTGTAAATAATGGGTAAATCAATTTATATTACCATCATCCAGAAATGACCTCTGAAGATTATTTCACATAAAAAAAACGCTGACCTGAGTTGACCAATCCAGAGAAGTAGCAGTACGATTTTTGGACCATCGCTCATCAAAGAAGAACCTGTTTAGTGAAAGTTTAGTTCCACTCTTGTCATCTCTAAATTGTGGCATAATACAAACATGTTAACCGCAACTAATCTAGATCTAAAATTTAAATCAACAAAATGGGACCAGAAAACCAGTACCCTTCCATTTCTTCACCATCTGCACCAGCATAATCAATGAAAATGTCAGCAGCCTCATATAATGCTCTCTCGATCACACGGGAACTGCGATCAAAAAACTTCTGAAAGCCTTCAGATATCATAATCTTATGCTTGTCCTCCTCGCTCAACTCATGTACTGTTTGTTACAAATTGCGAAGTTAAATGGTGCCACTTTATAAAATAGAAATAATTCCCGAGTAACGTACATTCTTGTATCTTTTCTTCAACTTTAGCAGGTTCCGCATCCAAGGCAGTCAATGCAGGTTTAACCATTTCCACATGGGGCATGCCAGTCATTTTATGAGAAAATGTTGGAGGCGAAGATTCCATTGTTGGAAGCGATTCATCTTCGTCACCAGTAATATCATCATACACTAATACTGTAAATTTAAGTCGCATTAAAAGAACTTGAAACTTATTAGGCAGTAATTTCCCAACATTTATAAGTTATGCCTAACAAACAACTATTCTACGAGAAGACACATGTATATACTGTATTTCAGATCACAAGGAAAAGAATTAGATGAATCTTGGTAACACATGCTTGGAAGAATAAAATAAGCTTTAAAGATATGCAATGATGATGATGATGATGATGATGATGATGATGATGATGATGGCAGTAGTTGAAGTTTGATATTTTCTTTTGATTATAACTTTTTCTTCAATTCCTACAAATCTGCATATGCTTGACTCTTGTCATTTATACCCAGATTTATTTACTAAATAAATTTACAAGAACATAATAGTCTAACTACCCACAAGAATTTCTTTATAATGATCCAAGCAGTTTCAATGTGTGATCTTTGTAAATTAGAGCACCATACTACAGTATGAACCTACAGTACATATACATGTATATTTACGGATGGTTACACAGCCATTAGTACTTGAATTACTCGAGGGAAAAAATTTGAAATGGTAGTGTAAGTAACAGCTGACCAGAAATATACATGTACACGTAAATCATTTTTAGATTATAAAATTTGATAGGCATACTGTATGTCTATATGCTACATGTACATACATGTATATCTACTCATTCTAGTTTTAAAATGAAACTTTAAAAAATACAACTATTTTTACTGAATACTGGTAAGTATAACTATACAACTGCAAAGTTGAAAGATATGTAAGGCATACTGCTAAATAGGCATGCAAAACCTTAAAAATAATCATACAAATTAGTTATTCTGCAACTTTATCGATCATAACTAAGCTTTCCATGATCCACCGAGCCTTATAAATTTCATATTTATAAAAGAGCTTTGGACCAAATAAATTAATATATGTACAGTATATAACAAATAGAGAAATCAAGAATTAATAACCTGTTATGTAATAGAAATTTTGAAAAACGCTCACGTGTGACTGCAATAACTTTAAGAAAAAGTTTAAGATGATGATTTTAAATGACAAAGGTAACAGGAAAGATCACAGATGGCCAAGAAGAAAAATAAAGCAGAACATAGGACAGTTTGAAGAAGGCTACATCGAACATTTAGACAAGCAAGTTGATATTAACTGCTGACAGCACAGCCTTCCAAAACGTTTGTCTTTACTGGAGATGTTCTGAAGACCAGGTGTGAAGTGCGCTATTATTTTAACATAGTGTAGGTTTAAATGCACAACATACTGTAATTCTACTATTGTAACACGCCTTGCCATGCAAGAATCAGTATTGATACACCACGTATGCATAACTACGAGTGCTGGCCAGATCTTCACACATGCTCCCCAAATTGTCAAAGTACTGTTAATTAGCAACTCAAGCTAAACGTAAAACTGGGAATGGGGATTTCAAACAACAATTAGCAGCAATATGATAATTAGATGAGCAAGAGGTGGTTTTAATAGAAAAAGGATCCTACCTGGAAACTCGTCATCCCACTCAAAAGCAGGATTAACAAAGTGACCGTCTTCAAAGCAAGTTAAAAAAAAAGAAAGAAACAGTGAAAAACTGTTCATGAGCCAGTTGCTTTTTTAGTCAGCTGTATGGCAAACATTTGGTCAGGTTTAGGATTCATGCATTAATTTATTCATCTTTCTTGAACTTAAAAAGGCAATTTTAAGTGGGAGGAGAAGAACTGACCAACTCATAACTCAAAATATCGTTCTGCCCTGCCAATAAACAGCGAGCTAATTCGAAACTATTTCTCTATCACTTTAAACTAAATTTAAAAGAAAAAAAGTACATTCACGCCTAATATGAACTGAGTTTATAACCAAAAGAATAATGTTTTCTGGAAAATAATTGACTTCCCAAATAACTTTGGCAATACATCACTTTTACATGTTAAATTCCTCAATGTCATAATTGTGATAGCGCAAAAAGCATTAAAAACTGTGCTAAATTCTGGGTGGAATATATCAGGTGATTAGGAAAGGAATTCAGTGAGACTCAGTAAAGTGCTTATTGTATCACACACGTTAATTTGCTTTAGTGTTACATTCTGGAATCCATGAAATTCCTTTTATATCACCGACTGGATATGCATCAGTGAAGTTCATGCGCAGCAAATGGTTGTAGAGCACATGTATTAATACAGGTGCAAGTGCAGATCAAAACATGCTCTTATTATATAATTAAGCCAAGTTTATCTTCATGCCATTAAAAAATAAACTAGTAAAGATTTGTCTTATTTTACAATAGCATATAAATTAAGCGAACTATTGAAAAACAATTCTTGTGATAACCTAAATCCATACCCTGCTGCCCTGCATCTACATGCACGCGAGATGTAGATACCAAAATATTAACAAATTAATTTGCAAAGAAATTAGATGTTGCCCACAAAGTCAACTCTTTACATAGCCCCGAAATTAAATAATTTCTGATGATCAGTCACTTAACTATCAACAATGATAGAAGTGTTTTACAGTGTGAAGACTTCAATAGGCGCTTCTCACGCATGTAATTTTGGCGAGTTTATAGAGAAAAACAGTAGTTCCGTTTATACCTTAGTTCCCAGTATGTAGTTTATGCAAGCCAACTAGTATGGTGAATAATACCAATGCAAAAATTCATAAATAAATGGTTTCAAAGTAAACAGAAAACCAATGGGATTTTACACCACTTTTGCCATAATATGGGTATATATATATACTGGCTTCAATATACCGTCAGTAAAGTATTCCAGAATAAAGTACACCAACCCTTGAGAATTGTCATCAATATGCCCTGCATATTAAAAACATTTTGTTTTGAAACAAATCTGATGCATGTGGATGGGAAAAACAAATTCCTTCCTCTTTGTTGGTGTCAAATGAAAGAGTGACGCCTTTCATTGATGAAGAAAAGCGAGCATTCCATGCACATTTATATACAATCCACATGTGTAATGCATACAATCAAAAGATTTTGAAAAATAATGCTGATTACTGAGCATATTGAGCATAACCTGCAAAATGGGACTTTTACCTTGAGTACACCAATTAATTTTCCAACTTACTCAAAAAACCTTAGCTGATGGTGCTCGAAGAATATAGAACGTACTCCAGTAAACAAAATAACCGTTTCATTAACAGAATATTATAGATTTATATGGCTAACATTGCAAACTAAACGCATCATTTAAATCATAAGTATATAAGAATTGCAAAGTAGATAAAAGAAAACAAACAATTGCAAAGCAATCAGCCTTCTAGGAAAGATTGCTTTCAGCGTATGCATTTTATCTGGTAATTTGAGTAAGATTTTGCGTACAATATTCTGTTTGGATGGAAGGTGCGCTTAATCAGCTTTACACAAAATAAAGCAAGCAATAAGCAAATCTTACAGAAATACGAAAATTAAATGAATTTAAAATCATAATAAAAAGCATTAAGAAGGGAAGAGGAATAGCGAAGTAAGTCAACTCGATGCAATCTTCATTTAAACTAAGAAAATTGCCAAATGCAACATGCCACTATACACTAGCAGGAAACACGCTACGATAAATAATTTAAATGTCAAGATGATTGATATTTCTAGGGAAACGATACAAAATAAAATTGAAAGAGTGGGATTAAATAAAAACGATTTTTGTTCAACTTACCGTAGTAGTCCAAAGGGTGTGCTTTGGGATCGGATAGAAGGCAGGGAAAGAAAGATACATAAGTTTGCATTCTACACAGCTTGTTTAGTGGCTAGCATGCTCATAAAACAATAATGGAAATAAAATCTAAGTTATCATTCGTAACATTGGCTAAGATGCAAAAGTTGCAATGAAATCAAATTAAAATGCAAGCCATACTGTTATTTTATATTAAAGGGTAATTTTAACTAATAGTGGTTGTTAGCTTAGTATCAATAATTTATTGATGCAATGTCAGTGGATATAGATCAAAGTAAAATATTTACGGCCAAATAAAACAAGAAGAAAAAAATCCAAACAGCAAACAAACTGACGAATACTTCAGATTTCAACGCAACTAATAAGCTTATAAGTACCGGTACTCAAAAAAGCCGTTTTAAAACTACTTAAACAAAATATAAATTCAGATAACATTTTGCAATCAATTACAAAATAGAAAATTCATTTTTAATGAATATAGGGAGTCTGTGAAAACTTAAATGAACATAAAACACATCTCAATAAACAGTAATATCCAAATTTCATATTTGTAAAAATTTGGGCCAAAATGTGCTGGGCAATAAGATGCACCAGTGAATGTATAGGTAAACTATTATTACATATGTCCTTGAGTCTAAGATGGATTATATAGGCCTAATATCTACAGAACCTTTCATGTACATGTAAATGTCGATAAGCATTCCTCTCATGAGGAGTGATAACATTTAGGATAATCATTTAAGCCATATGCTATCAATTATACTTTTTAGAAAATCCTTTTTTAATAATAAAAAACTTATAATATTAAAAACCAATACTTATGATGATAAAGAAATCGGATATCCTTTACTACAGGTACCAATTTCCATACCAATATGAAAAAAAAACATGATGTACAAATAATGCACTGCTTAGAAAAGCAAGGGGAAGGAGTATTATTGCATTTACACGAAAAGGTGTAATGTTTTTTGGGATCGCTAACCCCCCTATGATTTTTCTTGGTTGTTCAAAAGTATTAATTGGTGGACAATTTGGGAGCAATCAGGTGAGTGAATTAAAAGTTTTTGCGGAACTAAGGCAGAGACACAAACATTCATACTTTTCTTTATAGATAGATAGATAGATATAAAATTTCTTACTATAAAACGTCTGGACAGTTTAATTTTATCATCAAATAAGAAACAAGCAATAGTTTAGGAATTATACAAAATGTATTCACAGACATTCCCTGTACTCATTAAACAAGAAACTTCTCATGGCTGGATACAATAGGACTGTTACACCAATTTCCACACAACGCTCTATAATTACCGGGACAAAAACCCTTCACCACCAGAAGCACAACTAATAACCAGCACCAGAACTTCAAAAGCTTCACGTCACTTAAAAAGTGGCCTTTTTGCAACCAATGGGCCCCCTCTATGCTTTTCTAAATAATGACACCCTGAAGCTCCAAGTTGAACTAGAAATGACTTGCTGTGAAAGTACATGACGCTTTTTAAATAATATTCTATGCTACCAATTAGTATGACGTGATATATGAAGGACTGTATGGCAAGTATAAATTTTGGCAGGATGCAATATGTCATGCATAAATTAAGTCTTTTTTTTATAAACTGAAAAAAACTGCAAAACGTGTGTAGATGCTAGTAAAATAAAAAATAACAAATTGTGATTTATTTAAGTGCCATATATTATAATAAAAATGTGGAGCCATTAATGAATTTACCGCTGGGACACAGCTCAACTCAAAAATAAATATGAAAAAAAGAAAGAAAAAATGAGTCTTTACAGCCCTTTTGAACTATAGGAACCAACCTTTTTTTGTTCTCCACCATTCAAAGTCCTTATAGGAAGATGCTCCTAGTGACCCTTTAGAAGCAACAGATTTGGGACAAAGAAACTGCAGTATAATGCATAATGCACGCAACATAAAATACTTTAAAAAAAATGTACAGTGTATACAGCCAACCATTTCTTAAAGAGATAAATAGTGATAGCAAGTACATTTGCAACCATTTAAAATGATTAAAGATTTAATTTGAAGTATATTTAAATGTGTACAAATGTAGTTTTGCCCAGATAATAGGAATTTTACCCGACAGCATTAAATAGCTAAAGTCAATTCTACACACGAGGTGTGGCAATTACTTATGGTGAATAAATCTCTATCTGAAAATACAAATGCATTCATTAAGTTGCCTCCTCATGTAAACTGATGTGTGCAGGAACACGGCCCAACATGTCGCACGTCTGCGAGTAAAGGAGACACAGCTGTGTGCAAGCACAGACAAGTTGGCGATGAGTACAAATGAGTAGAGAGATAGATAATGCGCTAAGGGGACTCGGCCCCTTCTGGCATATATAGTTGTCAATGTATTCTGCAGTTTGAGATGAATCATGATGTACATGTTATTTTATTAGTGTCATGGATTAGTACACTCAAGAAATGTTAAAGTTATTGTTTATGCCTTAGTGCCAGCCTCCCAGAAGGGCGAGAAAGAAAAGATCTGCACTTCTGTACATAACAGTTTTCTCAATGAAACACCATTGACTGGAGCTTCGTTTCTGGATTCGACTGAAATTATTTGTCACGTCACATGTTTAACATGATCAATCTCAGGAAGGCAGATCATGATGACATGTGCTAATGAAGTCTCCGCTGGCTTGAAATCTCAGAGTTGTTTCTTCAGGCTGTTGCACTAATCGACCAACCTGTCTTTGCTTGAATGCATCTGGTTCTTAAGCCGGCGCCAGACGATGCTACGAACACCTTCTAACGTTCCAACGTATCATTCGTGTTGGAAGATGTTCCGCCTGTTATCGGTTTCGATCCGAGTCAAAGGACGTCTCGAACATTGGCGCAAGCCATTCGTTTGTGTTGGACGCACGGTTACATGATTCATGAATTGATAACTATCAATTCATGACATGACACTGACCAGCACTGTGGCAGCAACAACTGCAACTTCTTCCTCCACCATTTTTATTTGCCTCACTCAGCACACGTTGGATGAAATGTTTGGACAAAAAGAAATTCCACACCATGTAGCAGAACACTTGCCTCAAATCAACTGTGGAATATTTAGCTACTGGCAGACAGTAACACAAGTTTGCAATTCTATGGGTACATCTGCATATCAGATAAAATGTCATTCACCATACTATATTTCCACACATCGCATACATTTAATTTTAAGGGAATATATAATTTAATTTTCTAATAAAACTCATCCACTGAACATTATGTACCGGATTATTAAGTTAAAACAACTAGATGGAATAATTAGAGGAATACTTCTTACTCAGTACTGTTCCGTCATTCTGTGACAGACTTAAAGCAAGTTCTAAATTCATTATATTTTATGAAGATCATAGAACATGAAACTAACTACCTGTGCAACGATAGAAATTTAGAAAGGAGCCACGTAATATAAATAATAATATCATATTATCGGTTTTATATTTTTAAGATGTAGAACCGTCTCACTAACTTTTCAACTAATTTCCAGACGCCTGTTACATTTCTCCAGTAATATTAGAAACATGAAAATAAGTGGAAGTTACTTTATGTCCCGTTTAATTTAGACTTCACTTTTATAAATATGCAGATGAAACACATTTTTGAAACTTTAGGAAAAACACAGAAAAAAAGCAGAAAAAAAATCGCATAAAGGATCGTTTTCTAAATTTTTCATTACAGGTAGGCTAGTGTTTAGTAATGAAGATTTTTAATCCAACCAATTGAATCCAACTATTTGAATTAATACATTTTCTTGACAAGCATAGACTTGATAGAATTCATCGATCAAATAGTGGGCAAAAATGAGAATTTATGAAATTAAAAGTGCATTTAAATATGGTTGGCAAAACAAAAAAAGGTGCTCATAATTATACGTTGGCCTTTATACAGTAGGCTATATCTGACATGGTAACAAATTCAAAAATATTAAGAGCTTAATCAAGAACATCAAAAACCATGCTTGTGCTCACTAAGACAGAATATTCATGCTAAACTGAGATGCTGTAATTTCAGCTTAATCACAACATAGTTGGCCGATTGTAACAAAGAATTACAGGTAGCATAAATTGGGTATTATTACAATTATAATTAAATAAAACAAGTGTTTATTGGCCAGGATTATTTAGTGAGCAGGTCATTGCTTATTCAACTGGTCTAATTGTATATATATTGAATTTATACTAAAATCCTACAGATAACTTTTATCAAGCCATAGAATCTGCAATAAGTTTGAAACAGCATTCTGCATAATTTCCATAATCCCAAAGCATTACCACAGTGGAAAACTAAGTAAAATGCAAGAATACTAACCAGTACACTGAAGAAACGGTTAAGACAAGGGCAAGTAGCTTTGAACACCATAAAATATTGACCATCAGGGATAAAACCCAGGCATTGTCTAGATTCAGTCACAATAAATAAATCAATGTATTTTCATAAAAAGATTAAGGAAAGTAAATGAAAATCCGACTACAATTGAATTTTATCTAATATTGGTTGTTCAAAGTCACCATGACAGTGATTTATAAGTAAATAACGAAAAAAAGAGAAAGCAATGAAGACTACAAAGGGTAGACACACGTGTAACATGCAAACATACTGTGCAAAGAAGTGCATTGTGCACTACACACCCAAAGCCATATCCACCCAGACTACCCAGCTTACATTCCATAAATATATCCATTTCTAATGGTGCAGCTCAACATGTCAAGTTGATGTTCTATTTCATATATAAAATGCACCCAATAAACGCAGAAAATTATTGAAGGATTTATTGAGCTGCACAGCAAATCATACCATTCAAATATGAAAATAATAACGCAATCACAGTTTGACTTCTGTTGAAATGTGTGTAAAAAACTCCTTAGGATGCCATAAAACTTGATAAAAATACCGCTAAAATATCTTCACTTTTTAAATACAGGATAAACACATGAGTGAAACTGAATTTGGAATAAACTAAACGACCGAAATTCAAAATTATTAAAACGTTAATTGTTGATATTTGCATAAAATGTAAAATCCAAAATGATTTTACAGTGCAGTTTGCTTTGCCTCTAAGCAATAAACAAAGGAAATTTTTTCCAAGCTGAAATTTTAGAATAAAATATAGGGGCACATACCTTCTCGCTCATTTGTAGTTGTTGCAGTTTGAGTTTGTTTGTTGTAAGTCACTTGTTCTTTTGGCGGAATATTGGTTTGTTGGACATTAACCACAGAAAGAGTAGCTTTTTTCTTCCTAAAAACAAACGTTGAAATAAAACTGCAACTTTACAAACAAGCAAATGGATACAAGACTTATGTCAATACATTATACATGTAAGATCTAGAGGTTATACCACTGCATGAGATACATGCACCAAAAAATAGTGCACATGAATAAGTTACGCCTTCAACAACAAAGAAGTATTTCAAAATCAGGGACCGACTTATAACCCTGATAAGAAGAAAGAAAAATAGGAAATTTGGACCTCCACTTATAATAAAATGAAAAAACACGACCAAAAACGTTTTTATCGGAAAACGACGTTTCGGGACCCATGTCCCATTCTTCAAGTTTTAATCACTGTTGAAAAACAAAAAAGTTAAGTTACACAATGAAAAGCAACAAATCTATCATCAAAAAACAATGTAACATAGCACCAACTGCAGTGCGGAATTTTGAAAAGCTTAAACGTCAACGAGTTAGGCGCTGCAACATATGCAGCATACAAGTCACCAACTATTATATTCCCAATATTAATATATAAAAGAACAATTACTACTTAATTAAAAAAACCAGGAAAAATCAATGGCCACATAAAAATGGAGAATACATCACACGTACAGAATAAGAAAAAAATCAACATACTCAATAATGAAAACACACCTCATCCTTCTGAGCTACATCCTATTATAAATTTCCTATTAGATCTAAAGATACAAAGATGTATTCTCCGTTATTATGTGGCCATTGATTTTTCCTAGTTTTTTTTTAATTAAGTAGTAATTGTTCTTTTATATATTTGTATTGGGAATGTAATAGTTGGTGACTTGTATGCTGCATATGTTGCAGCGCCTACCTCGTCGAATGTATTTAAGCTTTTCAAAATTCCGCGCTGCTGTTGGTCCTATGTTACATTTTTTTATGATAGATTTGTTGCTTTTCATTGTGTAACTTAACTTTTTTGCTTTTTAACAGTGATTAAAACTTGAAGAATGGGACATGGGTCCCGAAATGTCGTTTTCCGATAAAAAAACGTTTTTGGTCGTGTTTTTTTCATTTTATCATTTCGAATCATTGTCTTCTTACATTGTCCGATTTTTCATTGTGCCGACTCTTCCAACAGCTTGCTGTATAATGCCCATTCACATTACAATTTGAACATTTAACGGCAGTCTTTCAAGAGTGTTCCTCTGCACCACAGTTAAGGCATGTATATTTGTTATGTCTGATGTGTGCAAATGTGGTATTCTTGTGTTCTTTCACATCAAGGACATTAACTTGACAAACGTTTACATCATTCCTAATTTGTAATCGGCCTGATTCTTTTATTGCAGATTTTACTTTTTAGGATGTAAAATCCTTATCGTAATTGCAGAGATGTCCTCCATCTTTTGGCAAGTTGGCCACCATCTGTGATCTGACTTGCTATCAGGAATATTCTTACTAGCTTCATTAGAAGTTCTGTACCTTTCTGAACACGGCTAAGGAATATCTTCATAGATTTGCTAGGTTAAATCTTGGTTTCAAGAAATTGCAGCTGTAACATTGCAATTCTGGCATTAGGCAAGTTTTGTTTAGGCTTTCCTAGGATCGTTTTTTTCAATCAATCAGATTTTTAACTTCGTTGTGTGATTTATAAATGATCCCTATTGCTTTGGCCAGTTTTTTCTTTAGGTTTACTGTGTTCATCACTCGTTGCTTTTAAGAAAGTGCCCTCTGTCTCATCGATGAAATTTTGGCGTTTATGCCAATAACGGAAACGAGACGTTCGTTTGATCGATAGAAATTTAATTCGCGACTACTTTCTTT
>JAQGBX010006614.1:0-12289 GCA_034698745.1 Megaphyllum sjaelandicum
GCAAAAAAATTCACTTAAAAGTATTAGAAATTGATTAAAAACAACTTTGTTTTTAAGCCTATTAACGCAAATTTCTTTAATTTCCATGTTTTCAAAACGCTATAATTTCCTTAAAAATGCCAGTAGGATGCACCACAAGCATTCGTTTATAAAGAGGGGCTATTCCGCTATACACTGAAGCATTGCAGTACAACCAAACGTCATTTTATGAGAGGCAATAAATTTATGAATAGCTGGTACTTTAAAGTACCGCGGGGCCTGAAAGGGTTAATCGGGAATTTTTTCTTTCATCGGGGAATTTCTCCGTAAATTTAACCGGGCATTTCCTTCGTACATTTAATTTGGTATTATTTGTACATTTAATCAGTCATATTTTAACATTTAACCGAGCATTTTTTTTTCTCGAAATTTATCGGGCATTTTTTTGGACTTAGAAACGGATAAATAATAGGATGTCCAAAAATTTCTGATTAATTTAATTCGCCCGTACTATGAATGACGTCACCCCGTCCGAAACATTTCCGAAAGACACCGTCAATTTTTTTGACATTTAATCGGACAATTTATTTAACGACCGGAAAAATGGGACATTTTGTTCAATAGTCGGACCAATATCAGCAGAAATACAGATAGGATTTTGTTCAATGTCCAAAAAAACCGACATTTTTCGGTCCTTTTTTTTAAAGTTATAATATGGCCTTTTATCTTGATGGCGGAAAATTTGATATGGTCTTTTTTTTTTTGCACGTAGATAATATCGCAGAAAGATGAACACTGTTGGATCGGGGAGTTGAATGGACTAAGGGGTTGGTTTCCGGCCAAATTCGTAGAACTGCTGGACGAGCGAAGCAAACAGGTAAAGCAAATTTGCTGCCGTTTAAAAAAAAAAAAAAACGTACTGTAGAAATACCAGCTGTATGGATTTTAATGAAATTCGTTGAAAAAATACAAGTCAATGTCATCTATTATTCCAGAACCTGGTAAAGTCAGGGAACTTGAAAATGTATTGAAAAGTCAGGGAAGAATAGCTTATATTGAAAAAGTCAGGGAAATTAAATGCAGTACATGGTTAGCTTAGGGCCCATTTTCTGGGTACAAATTTGCAGAATTGTCCACGTTTTCCGTGTACAAATTTGCAAAATTCTCTAGGTTTTCCGAGTACAAATCTGCCAAATTTTTCACGTTTTTCGGGTAAGTATTTTCAAAATTCTTCGGGTTTTCGGAGGACAAATTTTCACTTTTTCCCCGTTTTCAGAGCACAGATTCTCAACATTTTCAAACATTTTCCAAGTACAAAATTGTCACATTTTGAAAAATTTTTCACGTTAGTTTTTAAAATTGTTAATAGTAAATTTCGAAAAATATTTTCCAGTGTCGATTTTGCAAAATATGTCATTATTTCACATTGCCATTGGTCAGGAAAAATTTTTTAAAACCTGGAAAATTCAGGGAAATTGAAAAGGAAGTTTCTGGGGGAAACCTGTATTCAAAAACTTGTCCATTTTGTATTGGGCATTTGTTAGCGACACTCAACGTCCACTTCTCTCGCCATCTTTCACACTTTCAACGTCCATTTCTCAACTGACCAATCCACGCCTATACCAAACGTTCAGACATTTCTCAGACCTTAAACCCATCGCGCATTTCTGCTTCCGAAATGTCTTCGAAAGTTTAAAAGCGCTGCTGAGCCGCTATCTGTTCAGACTCCATCTTCGCTTTGGGGCCATTGAAAAAGGACGTCTTCATGTAGGGGGTAAGGGGGCTAGGTTAGGTCACGGACACAATGTGGACAGGGGGGAGGGAGGGGGGTATGACCAACTCGGACGTCCGCTCGATAAAAAAAATGCGAAAAGTCAGAGAACTTTAATTGAAAGGGTCCATTCACTAACTTTCAAATTTTCCCATCATTTTTCTCGAGCATAAACTAACAACATGTTCAACCTTTTTCGAGGTCATCTTTAGAAATTATTTAACTTTTTCTTGAGGACAAATTTGCAAAATTGTCCGCGTTTTCCCCAAGAACAAATCCTCCACAGTTTCCGAGGAGAAATTTGCAAAATTTTCAACAGGTTCTGAGGAAAAATGGGCAAAATTCTTAACCTTTTCCGAGTACAAATTTCCAAAATTTGTAAAGTTTTCCGAATGCAATTTTTTTAAGTTTCGTTTCCGGCGTCCGAATTGGTGGAGGGGTATTGTGACACATTTCATTAAAATCCGTGCAGCCGGTTTTTTTAAAAAATGATTGCGGAAGCTTAACGAACACCCTCTGTATATTATTTCGTATGTTTTAGGAACTAATCTGTCGAGTTTTTCTTAGTATTCCAGCGCGGGCGATGACTCCGTTACCGAAACTGTCACAGATCTGGTGAGGGGAACGTAAGTAACCCTCTCATAAGCGGTACGAAGCAATACCTAATAGGGAATTTAATCTCGTTCTTTCGTTTTTAACTTATCCCAGCTTTTGCCCGGCCATTAAAGCTGTTCTTGAACATGGAATGCGAAAGTCTTCCATCATGGGAGGACCGTGCCACCCGTGGCTCTTTATCGAAGAGGTAACATTTTGAAAGGCTTGTAAATCAAGGTGAATCTAGGAATCGTCGAGTTTCATCGGTACGTCGTGTTTTTTTTTTCAAACAGGTAGCCAATCACGAAGTGGAGAAGGATTTCAACTCGGTTTACTCCAGGCTGGTCCTCTGCAAGACGTACAGATTGGACGAAGATGGGAAAGTTCTGACGCCGGAAGAAATTCTTTACAGAGTGAGCGTTTGCGGTTTTTACTCCCCCATTTGTGAAATGAAGAACGACGGTCGGATAACGAGAGATGTTTTGACTTTTAGTCCGTGCAAGCCGTTAACATGAGTCACGACACGGCCCACGCTCAAATGGACGTGAAGCTGAGATCGCTGGTGTGCCTTGGACTCAAGTGAGTAGATCGATCGCCCTGCGCTGCCTGCTGGCTGTCCTCGAACTAAACGAAGAAATTTCGAAAACTTTCAAGGGGTAAATTTGAGTAGTTTTCAACAGTTTCAAGGGGACAAATTTGAGTAGTTTTCAGCAGTTTCAAAGGGACAAATTTGACTAATTTTCAACAGTTTCAAGGAGACAAATTTGAGAAATTTTCAACAGTTTCAAGGGGACAAATTTGAGAAATTTTCAACAGTTTCAAGGAGACAAATTTGAGAAATTTTCAACAGTTTCAAGGGGACAAATTTGTAAAATTCTAAATAATTTCAGAGGTAAATTTGCAAAATTTTCAATAGTTTCCGAAGACGTATTCGCAAAACAATTTAACCTATACAGGGGATAAGTTTGACAAATTTTCAACAGTTTCCAATGACAAACTTACCAAATGTTCAACTGTTTTCTCCGAAGACAAACTCGGAAAATACTCCGCATTTTTCGATTACAAAGTTTCTACAATTTCCAAGGGCAATTTTGAAAAATTTCGTGCGCTTTCCGAGCACAAAATTACGAAAAACAATTCCACGTACAAAGAAATTGCAAAATTTTTCATCGTTTTAAAGTAAGAGATTTTTTTGAATTTTTAACGGTTGAAGTTTCTTAGGACAAATTTTTCAAAAATTGTCAACACATTCCGAGTTCAAATTTGCAAAACCTTCAACATTTTCCAAATACGAAATATTTCGTCAAATTTGATCGACTTTGTTCGACTCCTCTTAGCAATTGACTGTCCGAATTTCTACATTAGGTCGCCGTAGAAATCCAAGAGGAAGTAAGCTCTTATTCCTAGGATACACTGTATATCACTTAATCGGTTCGTTAAGTACCCGGCACACTTGGACTTTCGCCAGATGGTCGAGGCTTTTTTTTTTGTTAGAAAAAACAGTCTTCTACCGTACTACGTCAACTCGCACTTAAAAGAAATGTTATTCGATAGGTTTTTGACGCTAGGAACGACCTTGCTTTTGCATTTTGGATGGTTCCTCCTAAGGGGCCATTCAAAAAGGATGTCCTCAAAATTTCCCCAAAATTGGATTCCATCCTGTCCAAATTGTGTCCGGTCAATCAGGGTTACTGCCCCCCCTCCTTTTCCCTCAGTCGGACGTCCAAAACTTTACAAAAAAATTGTTTTGAAAGTTTTGCAAATTTGTACTCTGAAAACGTAAGCTTTGTGCTCTGAAAAGTTCAGAATTTTGCCAATTTGTCGTGGGATAATTTAAAAGTCGGTCAGACCCCCTTCCTTTCCCTGTCCACATTGTGTCCGTGACTTTAACCTATCACCCCCTTCATGAGGACGTTTTTGTTGAATGACCCCTTTAGCTTGTATTTCTAAAATGCAAGCTCCAGTCACCGTGCACATTTTGAAATTGCTGGTGTTGAAGTCCGTGCAATTATCAAAAGATTAAATTTGAGAAAGCAAAACATTATAATTGATCCAGAACAGTTTGGATTTTGTTTTTCTGGGAAAATGCTGCAGGTTTTATCAACGGTGACCCAAAAATACCCTTTATGGTCCAAGGCCTCTGCACGTCAAAAAACCGTGTAAAAGCGGTTTTGTTTTACTGGATAATTTTAACCCAGAAAACTTGTAAAACGTTAGGAAACTTGAAAATGTCTGGAAATATCAGGGTAGAATGACTTATTTCGAAAAATTTGGGAAGTTCATCATATTCGCGTTGTCACGATCAAAAATTAATACTTCCGTGCGGTTAGCTCAGGGCCCATTTGCAAAATATTTTCACAGTTTCTGGGTACAAGATTACACACTTTTTAGTAGTTTTCAAGGACAAATTTGCGAAATGTTCACACTTTTTGTAATATAAATTTGCAAGATTTACAAGCTTTTTCCAGCACAAATTTGCAAAATTTTCAACAGTTTCCGAGTACAAATTTGCAAAAAAAAAAATTCCTTATTTTCCACATAAATTTTTTTTTAAATTTTCAAAACTTGGTTTGCGCTAATTTTGTCAAATTTTAAACATTTGTCTTCTTTAATTTTAAAAAAGTTGTTTTGCAATAAATTGAATATTGTCCCATATCGATGTTACGAAATCGCGGTCACATCGGTGTATGTCAGTGTTGACATTGTCATTGGTCAGGGAAATTAGTGTAAAATCCCAGAAAAGTCAGAGAAGTTAATGATAAAACTTCAGGGGGAAATCCCGCAAAAATAATTGAAGAAATAATATTTTTAAAGATCTTATTTCTACGCACCTTCTTCAGATCCTCCCTTACGTTTCCATCACGGACCCATCATCGACCATTGACGAAAATATTTTAGTACAAATATATTCCATATTTTTGGTTTATTTTTCAGCGAGCAAGTCCTCCATCTTTGGTTCGAAGTTATGTGCTCGTGTTTACCCATCGTCCAGAAGTGGTATTTTCCTTGGTCCTTCATCAACAGCCCCGGCTGGGTGCAGATCAAATGCGAGCTGAGGTCGGTTACCGAATTTTAGCAGCTCGACGAAACAAATTTTCACCATTTTTTTAAAAAGCCCTTTTCTCCCATTTTTAGGATTCTGTCTCAGTTTGCGTTCAACCTGAGCCGGGATTGGGAGCTTCCGAAAAACCATCCGCGGGACGCCACATTCCGGGACGGTGTCCGAGACATGCTGGTCAAGCACCATCTTTTCAGCTGGGAACTATGAGGACACGCTATGCGATTCGTGTTCATATATACAAAACCTGGTCGGTCGGGGACTTTTCTCGCCATGGTCCTGGGCATTTATTGGCGCGAAACGAACGCTCACCACGAGTTCTGAACCCTTGTCCTTCGCCGTTCTGGAAATTTAGAAACTGTTACTATCGATGTACGTTGGATACTCGTTGAGTTTCCGCAATCGATTTTTTTATAAAAAAAAATCAAACAAACAACGGATTTATGGATTTTAATTTTAGTTGTGGAAAAATGCTTCTGCCCAGGGTTCCCCCAGACCTTGAGAAGTCTGGGAAGAATGGCTTAGTTTGAAAAAGTGAAGGAAATTCAACATATCGATGTTGTCACCATCCAAAATTAATGCTTCCACGTGGTTAGCTCAGTGCCCATTCGCAACCTTTTTGAATTTTTTCCTGTACAAATTGGCAAATTCAACGATTTTGGAAAATAAAATTAAAAAATTTCCAACCAACAGTCTCCGAGGACAAATTTGGAAAACTTTCAACAGTTTCCGAGGACACATTTTCAGCCTTGCATTCGAGGATGTATACTCCTATTCAGAGTACAAATTTTCAAAAAATAATCTCGCGTTTTCCCTCCTCATCCCTCAATAGTAATATTGCAATATTTCTTAAGTGAAACTACTGTTTGTAACTAAAGTATTATTGCAGTTTTACTGCAAAAAATACTGCAGTTTTTTTTCTGCTTATCGATCCATCTTTGCTTTCCAATTTTATAGCCTGTTGAATTTTTGAAACGTATCTTTTCATGTTGAAATACGTTCAGGGATAGTGGAAGAATTTTTCCGACATATTTCATTAAAATCCATACCGCTGGTTTTTAAAAACAAAACGATTGCTGAAACTTAATGAGCACTTCACGTGTTATTTGAAAGAATTGCGGCAAGTCGAAGTTCAGAACACGTGGTGGCGGTCATACATGCAGTTGGGATTCTGGGAGAATCCGGATCTGAAGCACAGCACCAAACTAATCACGGTCTAGTCAAATATACCTAGAGAATCTCATTTGTAATGCCTCTTGTATAAGCAGTATTATTACGATATGACCTGACAAGGAAAGGCAGCAACAATTATCAGTTACGGACCGGTAGTGAAGTTTCACCGAGTGGGAGGAACAGTCTCGCTGAATGGTTTTTACAACAGGGTACCCCAGACCTGGAAAACTTGGAAACGTCAGGGGACTGGAAAATTTCTGGAAATGTCGGGGAAGAATGATTTATTTTAAAGAAGTCAGGGAAATTCAAGGTATTCGTGTTGTCACCATCCAAATTTAATGCTTCTATGCGGTTAGCTCAGGGTCCGTTTGCAAAATGTTTAAAATTTGTCAGTACAAATTTACAAAAATGTTAACATTTTCCGAAGAAAAACTTGCAAAAATTTTTAACTTTTTATCGAGTACTGATTTGTAAACTTTTAAACTGTCTTTGAGTATTGATTTCTCAAATTTGCAACAGTTTCAGAGGACAAATTTCGTGTACTAATTTGCTAGATTTTCAACATTTACCGAGGAGAAATTTGCTAGATTTTCCATTTTCCAGAGACAATTTTTCATGATTTTCAACAGTTTCCAAGGACAAATGTTATCGAATACTGTTTTGTAAAATTTTCCACAGATTTTGAGTACAAATTGTGAAAATTCTCAACCTTTTCAGAATACAAATTATCCAAATTTCCCATCTTTTTCATAGCACAAATTTGCAAAACTATTCTATATTTTCCGAATACAAGATTATAAGATTTTCAAAAATTGTCACGCTTATTTTGCAAAATTTACAAAAAAATTTCCTGCATTAATTTTGGAAAATCTTTCAAAATTGTCATTTGTTAATATTTTTGTCAAATTTTCAACATATTCTCCTACGTTAATTTAGAAAATCTTTCCAAAATTGACTAATACATTTTTCAAATGTCATTGGCGTATGTCAATTTTGTCGTTGGTCATGTAAATTTATTTGAAAACCTGGAAAGTCAGGAAACAATGGCTTATTTTGAAAAGTTCAGGGAAATTCAACGTGGTCATGTTGTTAAGATCTAAAATTAATGCTTCTACATGGTTAACTCGGGGCCCATTTTCTGAGTAGATATTTTTAAAATTTTCCACGTTTTCCGAGTAGAGATATGCAAAATTGTCCACGTTTTTTCTAGGACAAAATTGCAAAATTTCCCACGTTTTCCGAGGACAATATTTCAAAATTTCCAACATTTCCGAGAACAATTTTTCAACATTTTCCGAATACAAATTTTCAAAAATAATTAATTTTTCATTGTTGATTTTCAAAATTGTTATTAGTAAATTTTTGCAAAATGTCAATTTTCGACGTTGTTATTTGTCGAGGATTTTTTTTTAAAACCTGGAAAAGTCGGGGAAGTTGAAAATGAAATTTCTGGGGAAATTTCGTTGTTGTTAATTTTGGAGTTTTGAACATAATTAAAGAGTATAAAACTTTAAAAAAAATGAAACTTGTTCAATGCTAGTTTAGTCTAATTTTTAGACTTCTTTCTAACGGCTGAATTTCTAATTACCGGTCCCTTAACGTAGATTGGTTTTCTCATGCCATTCCTAAGTCAGAAAGAATTATATGTATAAATTATGCCTTAATCGGTCTTCTGGTAGGTCAACCGACGCAACATCGGCGCTTACAGTTAGTTGCGCAAGAAATTTATCCTTCGAATCGAACCACGGTCACCCGAAACCTGGCACCGCGTTCCTCAATTTGGCCCATGAACCAAAGATCAGCAAATTAATATGTTTTCCTTTGCCGGAAAGCCTCTCACGCCATTGATATAAGCGCTGCGGGTGCTTCGGTCGACCTCTAGTCTTTAACCAGCATTATCGCGCAGTTAACGATCGCTACTCGTTACTGCGGAATTTTAACCCAAGTAGTTATTGCGTATATATTGTAGCCAGAGAAAAAATAAGGAATTTCCTAATAAAAAGCACGGATATATATGCACCGAGCGTGAGTGGTTTATGTCGCGCTGACCCCGAACATCCCGAAGCCCACACTTGGATTTACAACAACGTTCCGTAAAGATGCATCGAGCCGGGTTGAATGTGGTTTTAATGTTTGGTTTGTTGCTTGCAGGTGAGATTGCTGCTTCATCTTGATTTGGTTTTATTTTCAGGGTTCCCCACAGACCTGGAAAACCTGCAAAAGTCGGGGAACTTGAAAATGTGCGGAAATGTCGGGGAAGAATGACTTATTATGAAAAATTCGAGGACATTCAACATTAATTTTGTCACGATCCAAAATTAATGCTTTACCTGGTTTGCTCAGGCCCATTTGTAATTTTTTTTAAATTTTAAAAGTACAAATTTGCAAAATTTTCAACAATTTCAGAGGATAAATTTTCACGATATTTAATAGTTTCCAGGACAAATTTGTAAATTTTTAACATTTTCTAAGCTAGTATTTTCAAAATTGTAAAACTTCTTTACAAGGATACGATTTCAAAGCAAAAATTTGAAAAATTTTCCAGTAAAGATTTGTTAAATTTTCTACACTTTCCTAGTACAAATTTGCAAAATTTTCAACAATTTCAGAGGATAAATTTTCACAGTTTTCAAGAGTTTCTGGGGACAAATTTGTGAAATTTTAACAGTTTCTGAGCACATATTCGCAAAATTGTAAAACTCATATTACAAATTCCTGCAAGATTTCCTGCACGAAAAAATTTGGAAAATTTTCAATTATTTTCGAGTAAAAATTTGTCAAATTTTCAATAGTTTCCGAGGATACGTTTGCAAAATTTTCCTCGTTTTGCGAGTATTAATTTGCAAGATTTCCAAACTTGTTTCAGCACAAATTTGCCAAATTCTAAAAAATTAACGAAGACCTTTTTTTTGCATCATTTTCCAAGCACAAATGTGTAAAATTTTCACGATTTCACATTTTCCGAATACAAATTTTCTAATTTTCAAACGGTAATTTTGTAAAATTGTCAGCATTTTTCAATAAAATGATTAGTGAATTTTCAAAATATTGACTTTGGTCCAATGTAGATTTTGCAAACTCGTGGATGTCAATTTTGACATTGTCATCGGTCAAGGAAATTTGTTTGAAAGTCCGGAAAAAGTTGAATATGAAATTTCTCGAGGGGAACACTGCGTACGCGTTGTATCGTAGTGGTAGATTAAAGAATAACTGTTTTTCAATCTTTGCAGCTGCCGTGGCTGTCCATCCTGACTACGTCCTCACCAGGTTGATAGGTCCTCTTCCGAGCCCCATGCCCAAAGACAGCAGCGAGGGCGCCGAGTTGGCGTCAGTGACGACTTCGAGACAGTGCTGCAAGCTGGGAGAGCGAGCGGGCTACCGTGGACTGCCCTGTAACCTGGAGCTGCATCTGACATCCCGGACGGACAACATGGTCTTCAAGCAGAAGCTCAAGCACCTCGAGTACCAGGAGTTCGAGTCGTGGAAGAGGACGGTCTCTCCGGCCATCGATGTCACCAAGTGCAGCGGCTTCAAGAAACTTTTCGAGAAGTGCTGCAGCCATCGGTCGAGGAATTTTCGGAGGAGCAGCCTGGAGAGTGATGTCTAAGCGGTGCGGGGGTTGGAAGTAGCTGATGACCCAACTAATTTAAAAATGTACCCCTTCTGATTATAAAAATATATTCGCAGGGTTATCTCAGACCTAGAAAAGTCAGTGAACTTGAAAATGTCCGGAAATGTCAGGAAAGATGAATTATTTTTAAAAAAGTAAGGGAAAGTCAACGTATTCGTATTGTTACTTTCCAAAATTAATGCTTCTAAGTGGTTCCATCTCATGATCCATTAGAAAAAATTTGAAATTTTCCTATTACAAATAAGCATTATTTTAACCTATTCCGTGGATAAATTTGCAAAATTCGCAACAGTTTCTGACCGCAAATTTACAAAATTTGCAACCTTTTCAGAGTACAAAGTTTCAAAATTTTTAACCTTTTCCGAGTAGAAATTTGAAAAAAAAAATACATTTTCCGAATACGAATTTATACAATTTTCATAAATTTGACCTGCTAATTTCGCGGTTGCAAGTTTGCAAAATTTTCCACGCTTCCCGAGCGAAATTTTTATAAATTTTCAACAGTTTCTGATTAGAAATTTTCGTAAAGTTTTCAAGATTTCAAGATTTCCAACCTGTTACAGCACAAATTGGCATAAATTTCCACTGTTTTTGAGAAATTTTCAACATATTCTACTTTTTCCGAATAAAAATGCGTAAAATGCATATTTTCGTGCTAATATTGTCAAATTTTCAAAAAAATATTTCTTTCGTTAATTTTGAAATTTCGGCTCGTCATTAGTAAATTTTGAAAAATATGCAATATTGTCCAGTCTCGGTTCTGCAAAATCGTGGATAACATTGGCGTACGTTAAATTTTACAATGTCATTGATCAGTGAAATTAGTTTAAAAACTTGGAAATGTCAGGGAATTTGAATGTGACAAGGTACTCCAAACCTAGCTGGAAAACCTGGAAAAGTCACGGAACTTGAAAATGTCTGGAAAAGTCAGGGAAGTATGGTTTATTTTTAAAAAAAAGTCAAGGAAATTGGACGTATATAGCCATGTTGTTGCTATACAAAATTAATGCTTCTTCATCGTTAGATCAAAACTCATTTTCTGATTAAAAATTTGAAAATTTTTCCACGTTTTCCGCGGACAAATTTGCCAAAATTTTCCACATTTTCGGAGGATACATTTTCCATATTTTCCGAGTACCACCGAGCAAAGTAGCTGAGTGGTTAGCATTCTCGCCTCGCATTTGGTATAGACCCGGATTTGATTCCCATGTCGGCTATCCTCGATTGTGGCTTTTCATGGTTTCCCACAATCCCTCCAGGCAAATGCTGGGATAGTTCCTATAATAAATAGGCCATGACCGTCTTCCTACCCTATCCCATCCTCCTGGTTAAACTCCCAAATACGGGAAATATTTAATTGTGATGTTGGGGTCCATCATATGACCAAACTGCTTAGTCTAACTTAAATTACAAAAAAAATTGATCCCCATCCTCCCTGCCAAATGGTAGTATGTTCTAACTGTAGGGTAATGAATTGAATTGAACATTTTCCACGTTTTCCGAGTACGAAAATGCAAAAATTTCCTCGTTTTCCGAGTACAAACTTTTAAAAAATGTAAATATTTTCCGAATGCAAAATTGTCAACATTTTTTCATGCAGTGGTTTTTATTAAATTTTTAAGCCGGCCATACACGGGGAAAGTTATATCTGGAAACTTGGCAATTTTAGGCGTGTCCAAAAAGTCAAGCGCAAATTTCCGAGCATTTTACTATTAAACCATGGCTTAGAAAAAGGGAAATTTCAAACTGAAAGCTAGTAATTAGACTTCATTTATGTTTTTATAATTGACAACTTAAAACATTTCATTTCTCGCAATTCACATTCTAAAAAATAGAACTTTTTGGACATGCCAGATTTCCAGATATAACTTTCCTCGTATAAGGTTGCGTTCACGGTGAACCTGTCTCCAGTCGCAGGCAAACGAGTGTCGCTAAGTGGTATTGCAGACGCATACCACTAACCCTTACAGAAAAGTTTTCCATCAAAGTGGTGGTAAACTCTTATGAAACTCTTCGAAACGACTAGTTTGTCCTTAGTTGAACCTTTCTTAACCATGAGTGAAATCGGCAAACTCATGGGCAC
>JAQGBX010006615.1:0-12287 GCA_034698745.1 Megaphyllum sjaelandicum
ATACACTATCAATCTTAATTCACACATAGTCTAATTATCGAAATTCTCGTGAATGAACGTTTTTTGTCGTTCATTTATGAACGACCCAACACTAGTTGTGACGAAAAGTTAAACCAAAATAGTGCACCAGGGGTATACTATATTTGGCACTGAATGCTAAATAGTACACCCTGGGCGTACTATTGGGGGAGGGGGGGGAGTTATATATTAGGCACCGTACGGTACATGAAAACATTTTTTGAATGGCCACTTTCTCTACCGAGACAAACCGTTTTGGTACACCAGCACTTAAACACTTGTTCTGAACTTGTCCCTGAAACGTTTCTAGCATTATTACTCGAGAATTAAAAGCATTTCATCATTCGCTCGACGTAACACGTTCATCTTCGCTCATTACACGTAATTCGAGGATAATTAGGAAATGTTTCGATCAATGATCAAACGGTGATATACAGGGTGCGTGCTGTTGCGAATCCATCCTTTCCGAAACTAGCTCCCCGTGGTCAGCATCGAATCGTTCGTTAATGGGATGTCAGCGATCGGTTTAAATTTGGACGTGAATTATTTAAATGGCGTCGAATGTGGGCTAAACAGAGTGAGTTCAATATTAAACAATAGTCGTCCATTTACGATGTAGTTTCCGGTCTCCTGGCAGAGCGATAGAACGTACGAACGGACCTTCCTCCAATCCGACTCTGATTTCCCAGAGGTCAAATAAACTAAAAAAACATATCGGAATGATTTCTTATACCTACGATGGTTTTCATCAGATTATCTATATTGCGAACAATTTGGATGGTCTTTCCCGCGTGTTCTTCGTCTATTCCGTGGGGAACTAACGCCAGAGTGGCACAAAAAAGAAAACAGTTAGTGCTTTTTTTTTTCGTTTTGTTGCTGACCGCGTTGGATTTTTCCGCAACGTTTACTCGCCGCACTATTTTCAAACAGCATGAACATTTAGTATCCGAAAAAAGTGTAGAAGTGAAGCGTAGTTGTTCAGGAAACCATCCTAAACTTGTGTTTGTAACAATGGATGATCGTTTCCATTTTATGAGAATTGGGAATCACGTATGTTTAAACTCCTATTGAATTGATCATGCATAACTACAGATAAGGATTAAACGTGTAAACTATTTGACATCTTATTATTTTGTCACTATAAAATGTTCATAAAAGGTACATAGGGATCATCCATAAAACTTCCTGTATTTTTCCAGGTTTTTAGACCCCGTCTCCCCCCCCCCCCTCCCCCACATGTGTTGTCCAATTTAAAAAAATTGCTTATTGATAACATAAGCAATTTTTAATATGTTCTTTATAAATGTTTACATTAAAAATATTATCAGTGGCTCACAGACTTACAGAATGTTATTTTAGCATTAATTTAAACAGATGAAATAAAATTGAATTAGGTGAACCACAGGCCTACAGAATATTATACTTGTAATTAAAACAAAACAACAATTTAGTTTAAAGATCTTTTTTTTGAAAACTTTTAAAAATTTTATAAAAAAAATTGCAATTTTCTTAAAAATATGACGATTTTTCCAGAAAAAAATATAATTTTCCGAAAAAAATGCCGCATTTTCCGAAAAATGGTCAATTTTCTGTAAATAATATCAATTTTATTGAGAAATAAAGGCCACGTTTAGAAAAAATGCAAATATTTCCGAAATAAGGGTAATTTTCTGACAACAATGCGAATTTCCTGGAAAAATAAAGCATCAGTTTCTAAAAATAATTCCAATTGTCTGTAAATAATATAAATTACATGGAAAAATAAAATGCCAATATTTCCGAAATAAGGGTACCAATTTTCTGACAATAATGCGAATTTTCTGTAAATAATATCAATTTCCTGGAAAACAATGCCACTTTTTCCGAAATGATGGTAATTGTCTAAAATTAATATCAATTTCTTGAGAAATTGTTGATCTGTTAATCAACATTTATTTCAAATTATTGTTTGAATGTCACTGCAGAAATCTGAATTGAAAAAAAAAACGCCAAATCTGTTTGACATACACTGTAGTTTTATTTGTGTAGAAACTAAAAAGAAATTGTTTATTCGAAAAAAGTGTCGTTTTTAGGGTTGGCGCCCTAAGAAGTCTTTTTTTTTTACCATAAAAAGGACATTTTATCCGGTTTTTTACGAAATTTCGTATAAAGCACCTTTTTTTGGTTACCAGGTTCTTAAGTTTGTTTTTATTTTGGTGGCCCTAAAAAGGGCCGTTGTCCCTCACTCCTTCCTCGACCTCAACCTCATCGGTTGGGTTCCTCTTCCTCTTCCGAGATTTCTAATTCCTTGTCAACCTCTCCCAAAAGTTCTTGGATCTCTTGGGTGAGGTTTCCGTAGAATACCTGTATCTCCAAATCCATGGATGATACTTCATTCAGGACTAGTTCATCAGGACAATGCATCTTCCGGGTATAAAGATTATCTCGTGTAACCGATTGTTTCTATATTAGCTCGAGGAATTTGCGATTCGCATAAACCTTTTGAGATTTTTTTCGGACCCTGTAGAATCGATCGCCACACCGCCCTACGTGCACGCTCCGCTAAAAATTGAATTTAAAATTAAAATTGCGATCGTATCGCTGCTAAATTTTGTCAGTAGTTGTATGGGGTAGTCTTTGCAATATCCAACCAATTTGCCAGCTAACAGAAAAATCGCAAATTATCGTATCGTATCGGATAGCGTGAATATCGATATCGTAGCGCATCGTATCGGTCGGGTGATTTGATTGGTTGGCGAGGATTGCGAAATATCGGAAAAAAACCCGGATAAAGGGTTAAAGGAAAAGGATTAGATGCGGTTGAGGAGGCAGGAATGAGGAAGAGGAGGAACAATGGCCCTTTTTAAGGTAGCCAAAACAAACGGATATCTTATTAGGGCGACAATACCAAAAACGACACAAGTTGAATAAGCAATTCCTTTTTTAGCTTAAACAAGTTTGGCATTTTTTGACGAACTGATTAAATTTGTACAGAATGATTCCTCGAATACTAGCAAATTATTTGACGTTCTCGGAATATAAGTGTATTTAGGTTTATGGTGTATAATAGGGGTACTCAAAATCATTTCGTATTTGCGTACGCTGCGTACCGTAAAAATTAGCTTCGCCCTAATGACGCATGCGCAATACGAAAAACGTGTTGTACGCTGTTTTTAAAGTGAGTTGAAGATTTCGAGTATTCTACGAATTTCAGCTTGTTTAACGAGCCGACATTTTTTACGAAAATGCGCACTTTTCGTACCGCCCTGAAAACGGTACGAAAAGCACTGAAAAGCTTGAGTTGCCCAAATAATACAATAAATCAATATAACTATACAATTCAAACTGCGCCTAAACGAACAAAATGCAGACTATACACTAGTTATTTTTGAACTGACGGTACAAATTCAAACTGGTGTTACAGTGGACTAAGGTAAACATTTTTTACCAAAAAAAACCTAGGGTCCAACGGTAATTATTAAAAAGTTTTGTTTTAATTTTGGAAATTTTTAACATGCGAGTAAACGGAGGTGCCCCTTGCGCATAGCTTTTCTTACAAACGTTGGTGCTTTGCGGAGCAATCTTTTGAAAGGGGCACCTCTGTTTATTTATTCCCATGTTACAAATTTCCTAAATAAAAACATTCATAACTTTTTAATAGTGACCTTTGGACCCTAGGTTCTCTGGTGAAAAATGTCTACCTTAGTTCACCCTTAGTTCAAAAACACCCTGGTATATAAATACAGCAAATGAATTAGTTTTGTTTTAAATTTGGACTGTAATTATTCATGATAACTCATGCTTCGTACGAGCGTGACTAAATTTCAGGTGATTTTCCGTGAAGGAGTAGTGTAGATGTGCAAGGAGCATTTCCGAATGACAGGATAAACGGTAAACAAGGCCGAAAGACTTTGGAGAAATCAAGTATTGAGTGAAGGACGAGTCAGGCGTTGACCGTCGCATCTTCAAACACATTGTTATCAACTGTCGTTCTCTGGGGGGATAAAACGCTGTCTGGGCTTCGAGTTGAACTTAATGCAAACTGGCAGTGAATGAGTTTCTATTATATTGCTTTTCCGACACGAGCAATGGAGCTGACATTTCCATAAAAAGTGATGAAAATCAAGTTTGCTTTGAACTTCTAGTCAAAGCAACTTGCTTCTTAACGAGTAACTGAATTATAGTAAGACTGGATGTGAAAATACTTTCTCTGACATCGTCTGTATTCGCAATCTTTTGTCACGTTCATTCTTAACAAACGCAATTCATCGCCAAATTTGCACGCTATTCATTGTGAGCGAATGGTTTTTCTTACGGAGTTCACGGAATAAACCGTTAGTCAAAGTTTGAAATACTAATCATGTCAAAAAACATGTTTTTATCCAAATAACCGAGTTATCGCGAGTCAAAAGATTGTTATTTTCATGAAACTGTCGAGCTTGAAATGTCACGAGTTTAAAAACAACACTATAAATAAAAAAACTAAAGGTTAAATTTTATTCATTTTAATGTAAACTAAATGTATGTAACATACTATAACGTAGGAGTATGCATATCGTAATAATTGAAAATGTCCTAACGTGAAAAAAATCATTTTCAAATGAAAAAAAAACATCTCTTGACACATGTTAAAAACAAATTGTAAGTTTTTTTTTATAATTTTGCAATTTTTAATTCGAATATACGCCACTTTTATTGGTGTCTCGCGTTTATCCAGAATTGAAAATAAAAAATGCTCGTTTTAATCTGTAAATTATTTGAAATTTGAAATGTTTTTCCAGCTATTTTGTTAGCGTGGATTTCTATTCAAAACACATCATTTAAGGGTTTTTTTAAAGGATACCAAACAAATTATGATAATGATTTTCGGCATAGTTTTTACTGATACATGTATAGTTAGTTATAAATTGATGATTTTCATAAATCCACATACAGTCTAAATATTTAAAGGATTGAAAGACAATAGTTTAAGCTCACACTGTTTCAATTAGGATTTCTTTTTAAAAGATCAGTTTTTTAAAGGATATCAAACAAATTATGAAAATGATTTACAAAATAGTTCTTACTGATACAAGATGTTGGTTATAAATTAATGATTTTGATAAATTCACATACAGCATACATATTTAATTAGGTAATAGTCGATATTTTAATGTCATGATGTTCCAATTAGGATTTTATTCTACAACATGCCTAAATTTCCGAAGGTCAATAAAGAAATCGCGATACAAATGAAGAATATCCGATTCTCAAAGATGTTAATTAATGTATTTTACAACATAGTCCTACATGAAAATGCATTTTAAGAAATGCATTACAGCAATTATAGTGTATTTCAGTTTACGATGTACTAATTACAGATGTACACATTTCAAACTGCGCATATAAAACAACCAAAATGTGGAATATGCAGTAAACTAAGTAGTTTTGTGTTAAGCAATTATAAATTTACAGCAATTATATCTCGAGGTAAATGCATTTTATATTTAACCGCAAGATGTATTTTCAGGCACATTGCCCCTTTTGATGCCAATAGGTGGCAGCACCGTAGGCACTGCGTTAAAATATTAACGACTTTATTAGATAACGAGATTAGTTAGAATAGCTTCGCAATCTGATGAAGATTCGCATTTTATATTAGCCATGCAGCCATTCATAAACTGGAGGAAATTTGTTTTGAGAAGATGCGGAGCTTTGAAATATTCATTCGTGTATGAATTTAGAGGTGAAGTTGCGAGAAAACAATCGCGAAACAGAAAAGATATATTACCCAAAATGAAACCAACTCCGGGATTGAGAAATAGGCAACTCTAAAATCAAATCCCGGGCGTCGTATTAGCTCGGTAAAAGTGGTTTCCCAATTTCACGATGGCAGACCTAAAGTTGAGCAAATACACAACAGATGAAATGGCAACGAATACAAAAATCCCATTAAAAATATCCCAAGTTCCAATGAAATGAAACCAAGTTATTTATACCCAAACAAAGTCATTGAAAAATGTAAGAGTAGTATTATATCGATTGTACAGACCAACGAAACATGGCTCGCGAAACCAATGTTTATGTTAAAAGTTCTCAAAAATGTTGCCGAAACATGTTTCTTCGCATGTGCTGATGAAACATGTTTAAGAATTATGGAAAAAATTCCATCTCGCTGAACTTGGAAAACTTTACTGATACACAAATTTCATTAATTATATTTTTTTTTCAAAAAAAATCAGTTTTGTGACATTTACTGTTCGATGGTCTTTCAGCCATGTCAAAGATCATATTTATTATGTAGTGGTATGCAGTGCCATCTCAGAGCAAAAAATTGAACAACCCTATAACTATACAGTAAAATCTGTTAAGAGTGACCACAAAAAAAGCAATGTTGGTCACTGTACACAGGCGGTCACTATTCGCAAGCGCCAGCGATCTACCTGCCACCTAGGCGGCCATTATTGGCTTTATATCAGCGCTGGCGGTAGCGAATACAAAGAATGCCTGAATTCAATTAAAATAATAAACATGTTCACTGTACTTATACATGTAGACTGTAAAACATGTGGCAAAAACCCAAAAAAAATCATCATGTCCAAAGTTTAAAAGAAGATGTAACGTGACTCATCTGTTATCTGGTCACTTTTTAAGGTACATTAATTAGCAATGTAAAAATTGACAAAAAGAAGACAACACACACTGGTCATTGTTCACAATAGACAGGTGGTCTCTGGTCACTATGCAGAGAATTTTTATGCAGGAAATGTACACTAGAAGAAAAACTCTAAAAAGGGGTCAACATTAGCAAGTGGTCTCCATGCAAAGGTGGTCACTTTTCCAGGTTTTACTGTACATAAAAAATGTTTTCATTCTTCGAATAGAATATCGAGTACGAGAAATGCATGAAAAATGTTTTTAAGTCTGAAATTCTTTGACTCCAATCATAATATATTTCTTAAGATCGTGCTATTTTATAGCGTACACGAATAACACAGTTAATCAAAAAACCAGGCTGAAAGCTCTTATTTTATGTCTCATTTGAAAATTTCACATTCAGAAGAGCAGCGGTGAAATGTTGGCAAAGAATTCTTGTTTAAAATGTACATGAATATGTTTGCAAAATTTATATTCCTATAGGCGAACATACAAAATTCATAGTTGTTTATCATAAAAAATGGTATGTTTGCATCGCTAAACGAAATTTTTGACTTTTGTGAAACGAAATTTTGCGAAAATATTCATTCGCCAAATGGAGTTTTTACGTTTGTTCGCTTCATGGTAACGTTATAAAATCAATAATTTTAACTAAAGAATAAAAAAGAAACAAAGTTTTTAGAAGCTTAACAAAATCTGTGTGAGTCGTGCTTGGTTTATAAGTATTTCATTTGGACAAAATCCTACAGGCTTCCGATCTTATTCCCGGCTTTAGTTTCGAAAAAAAAAATGCAATCAGATAAAACTGCCCTCATTTATCTATATTATAGAATACTAGACAAGTCCTTTAACCTACAAGATTAACAGTCAGTACTTCACCTCAAAACCATTAAAGTCAGTACGGGATAGCGTGATCCATTTAAGTATGACGTCAACATTAAATCCGGGATTAAAGATGCTGTAATCCGAAGATTCTTAATCTCTCGAGACGAACAGTAATTGTTGTTGAAAGGGAACTGAGAACATTATGTAACGTTTCAGCGAACATTTAAGCACTTATTTTGGATTAAATTTGGAGTGATGCAATTATTACTGAAATAGAGCTATTACCGATATTCACGTAATTGGTAAGCTATCTGTATAGTTCGCGAAAGAAATTGCTACAATTTTTTTATATATTAGCACTTTTTTAAGTTCAAACAAATACAACGAAGAATTAGATGTGGAATTAATTGTGTGGTAAAGCCATGCATTTAGTAAACATATACATGTAGCAAAGCGTTGCAATTAAGAACCACAGCTGCCCCTTAAAAGTCGGCAATCACACAAAACACATTTTTCCTTTGTTTTTTTTCTAATTAACTTAACCAAAAGCATCAGAGTTAAAAGTATTTTTAAATCAGTCATCGATGCTTAATCTTAATTTTAAAAAGAATTTACGTATAAAACCATATTAAAATTAATTCAATTATACAGTAATACCTGTTAAGAGTGACCATATAAAAATATTGCAATGTTGGTCACTGTACATAGGTGGTCAATATACAAAGAAAGCCTGAATTAAATTTAAATTAAAATATACAATGTACTTGTAATTTCAGACTGTAATGTAGCAAAAAAACACAAAACGAAAAAAGTGCAGAATATTTTTTTTTAATTATCAAGTTTTCCTTGTTTTAAATGCAATTTTGCTTCTTATGAATTTATGATCATATGTTTTAAGTGATTTTTCGATCTGAATAACATGATTAATTGAATTATTTGAGAACCACTGGGGTTAAAGCAGAATGTTAGGGGACTGGTCTGTTATCTGGTCACTTTATAAGGTACATTGGTAACGTAAAAATTTCAAAAAATACAACACACACTGGTCACTGCACATGATAGACAGATGGTCATGGTCACTATACAGAGAATGTTTATGAAGGAAATGTACACTAAAAAAACCACTAAAAAGTGGTCAACATTAACAGGTGGTCACCATTCAAAGGTGGTCACTTTCCAGGTTTTACTGTATTTTAAAAAACAATCGTCAAAAAAGTGTACAATGCTCGAGAAAATGAATTTCGAAACACATTAATGCCAACAGAATTTGGATACACACAGTATAAATTTATGCAATGGTGACTTAAATTCAATACAATCGTAGGCAACAAGTAATAAAATTTCTAGATAGATTCGAAAATCCAGCATTCACCGACACAATACTTTAAAAAAAATATTTTACGACAAGAATCCCAATCGATTTCTATTATTAAAAATCAGCCAATTCCAATAAAAGTAAATGTAGGTGACAAATTGAGAATCGATACGTTCGGAGAAGTCGACAATAATTACACTATTCAAAACCACAAAATCACCTCGAAATTGACATATCTCAGCGTCAGGGCGACGCCATTCGTATTCATGCTCCAAGCGCCCCCTGGCGTCTCATCTTCACCATGGCCGCAACCAATAGCAAAAAAAAAGGTTCGCAACGATGGCGGATTTCATATTCGTGAGCTCGATCAATACTTAAAAAAAGGCGAGGAGGAGAGCAAACATGGCGCCAGGGCGCTCTCCATTAACCACCATTCATGCACCTCCGCAAGGACGCCACAATTTTCCACAAAACCACATAAAAATGGCGCTTCCTGCAATCTCAGAAATCATAGCGAACAAAAAGCTTTTCGGAGGAACTAAGTTCTATAAAAGCTGCAAATTCTGCAACAGTCGCTCCATGGGCGAGGCGAGGATAGCGAGGCAGTAGCATCAAAGATGGCGCTGGCGTCTTCCCGGAAATCGATCGAGGCGGCGTCGCTTATGCGAGGATGATGGGGGGAAACCTAAATATAGTTGGCGTCGAGCATCGAGGCATCGTGCATGCCGGCGCCTCTCGCGGCCGGATGGCAGCGTCCTCCGTCCTCCGCATGCGCCCAGCATCCAGCATCCTCCTCCTCTCCAGCAGCAGCAGCTTCTTCAGCAGCGTTCCGAATCCGCTCTCCTCGCAGCCTCCGAAAAGCCACAGCCAGGAGCCTCGCTCTCGGCCTCCTCATCCTTCGTCCCTTCCGGTGGTCCAGGGTCTACTTCGGGTGCCCGGAAGCCTCTCGGGGCCATGGCCACCAGCATAAACGTCTTGGTGGGTTGGTTGGCGCGGCTTCTCTACGTGGCCTCCTTGTTTCGCCTAGGTAGCGGCGGCGATCCGGAGGCCAAGCGGCTCTACGACGACCTGCTCAGCAACTACAACAGACTCATTCGGCCGGTCAGCAACGACTCGGAGACGCTCACCGTGAGATTGGGACTCAAACTGGCGCAGATCGTCGATGTGGTGAGTAACCCCCTCAAATTTATGTTTCGTTTTTGTGTCAGTTTCTGCAAGCACGCTTCACTCACGTTGTGGTGCGCCCGAATGGGGCCCTGATACCCTGATACCCCCGTGTCAGGGAACGTTAGGCATGTCCTGATGGGCCCTGGTACCCTCCTCATCCTCCTCCTCCTCCCACGCATGTCACGACTGTATATCTTCGGTCAGGGCGATTCATGTTGAAAATGTAAAAAGGCTATTTGGGAGTAACGCTTAGATGACGTGGTTAGTATCGCGTTATCGCGTTACAGAACACGTGTCTTTTTGCGCGTTTTTGATGCTGGGTCAAAGGGACGTCATTAGACCATTTGTGGCTTAACGTCAATGATGAATTATTAGCCTGCGTGTTAATGTATCGTACGAATATGCGAACATCAGGTTTAGCGCTTTGCCTTTAAAAATGACCATTGGACTGCGTGGGTTTGACACGCTTGGAACGCGTCCGGAACACGTGTTGATTGTCGGGTCAAAGGGGAGGTCCGATGCCTCTTGTGCTTTAAAGCCAATGAGTTGTTTACGACCAGATAATATTGACATGTGTGGAAAATTGAGCTAGAAAATTGTGTGCTTTTCATAGATAAGCATCCGGTATAACCCACATGGAAAAGAAATGCATTTTAAAAATGCATATACTGCAGATTGGGACACTGGAATGCATTTCAAGATGTATTTTAAATGTATTGTGAAATACATTTGTAAATACATTTTTAGAAATACATTTCTAAAAATGCATTTCAAAATGTATTTCCAAACGCATTTTTAATTACATTTTTAGAAATGCATTTTCTGTGTCCCAATCTATATGTATTTTAAATGCATTGCAAATCATTGTAAATGCATTTCTGTGGCTTGTGCTACGAGGTAATATTAACAAGTACATGTACTGGGGAAAAAAATTAAAACATTGCAGACCCAAAACATGGCCGGCCGATGGCATATCTGTGCCCATAGACTGGTCAGCATTGCCCACAATAAACAGGGGGTTCAATACAGTATTTACTGAAAGCGTACATTAATAATTCCGATTCAATACATCTGCCAACTATATATATATATATGTATATACCTTAGGTATTGCTAGATGTAATCTCTCAATTCTATTCAATTCAACTCAGTACCCTAGCTACAGTCATCAATTAAATGCCATTTGGTTCAAATCGTTCATATCGTTCAAATAAAGTCTTTCTAATTAATGTTAAAATATTCATAAATTTTATAAAAAAAAAAGTTATTTAGTTGTAAATCGACGATATGGAATAAATTCATCATAATTATACTGACTTATTTTAAAACAGTATTTCAGAATACATTAAAATATTGCTAATGGTGAATTCAGATGTGCAATCTGGTGTGCATCGGTGTACGGTACAAGGTGAGGCATAAGTCTGTAAAGTCTTGTTGCCGAATTAAAAGACTTATGCCTCACCTTGTAGCCTACACCGGTGCACACCAGACTGACCATCTGAACTCGTCGTAACACTTCATAACACGTCAATAACTGTCAAATTGTAAAAAACTGACCATTTATTTAGACTAGCATTTCAATGCGTCTAAAGCTTATTTTTTATGGACAATACAATGGTGATTAGAGATAATTTAAATCGCTGAATTCAAGTTTAAGCTTAATTTGATTTTAGTTTTAATTTGGAGCAAAATATGCTGCAATTATTTAGACGCAGAAGCGCACTCGCTTCCTGTTGGCTGCCACTAAATATGGCGCCAACATTTGAATCCGAGTCGATCAATAACTTGATAAAAAATTCTCGCGAGATATAATTTTTTCTTTTTTATTTTGTGCTAAAACGGATCTCAACTTCATTAACTTTTCGCAATTGGTTAATAATTACTAAAATATTGCCCGTGCAGCTAAAACTTGAATTTCTGAGAAACATCCGTTGAATGTTCTTCACGGATTTAACTCCTTTGTCAAATTAAGATTTAACGGATATAATCAGTGTTCAGCATAATGTGTCTAAAACTGACATTAATTCGATGATTAAATTATGCGAATCTTAAAGAGTTTAACGAATTACTGAATGACTTAGTCACTTAAAAAACATGTTGCAAATCAATATATAGAGTTACGAAATCTGAAAGTAAATTAACTAGAACTCGATGCATCCAGTTACATTGTACTGATTTTAATATTTAAAGTAACAATATTTAGATTAAAAATATTTTAATACGTAATAGACTGTACATACATTCAATTCAATTCAACTCAGTACCCTACTGTCAGCAACTAAATGCCATATGGTAGGGGGGTCAAGCCCATTTTTAGGAGAAAGCTCCTACATCATTTGCGACTTAG
>JAQGBX010006616.1:0-12281 GCA_034698745.1 Megaphyllum sjaelandicum
TAGGAAGACGGACATGGCCGATTTACTATAGGAACTATCTCAGCATTCACCTGGAGAAATTGTGGGAAACCATGAAAGCCACAATCGAAGATAGCCGACCCGGGAATCGAACCTAAGTCTACCGAATGCAAGACGAGGATGCTAACGTTTAAGCCACCTTGCTCGGATGACTCGCATGACTCGCATGACTGTTTCGATCATCGATAGTCGACGTTTATAGGTTCGACGATTGGAAAAAAAATAACAATAAACTCAAAGATATACGCAAGTTTAAACGTCCATCATGCACTATCTTAAATTTTTGGTAGAATCTACATGTATACAGATCCGACCTCTGTGACCCTTCCTTCCTGCTGCAAAACCACGATACGCCTTGTTTTGGGGACGATAAGAACATGTCGGCTACCAATTAGTCACCTTAAAAGTTCGCTATCGTCGTCCGTGGACTGCATGCATGTCCACTCGTCGATATGGTCATCGTTATTGACACAGACGTGTTTTGACACCATCTCGACGCCGATGTGTCCCAAAAACGCATTGTTCGCTAGCTCGGTGACGTCCTTCATTAATAATCTGCCATCTAGGATTTTTCGGTTTCGGATGTGTCGCTTTTCCTCCGCCGTGGTGCTGCCACCTCGTTTTTCGTCTATCCTCTAAAACCTCGACTGATTTCTAGTTTTGAATTTGGATGTTTTTGGACAAGACGCGGGTGCGGGACAGTTTCGTTTCGTTTTCACTTCGGTTCTGGCTGCGTGCCCTCGTGCCACACTCCATCACCTGTTGCGCCGATCAGATGATGATGAAACGCCTTCAATGACGTTTACCTTTTAGAAATTGGTGCAGCCGACAAAGGGATTTTCGGTTTGTTTTTCGGGCTTTTATATTTTTATTTGCCTTTTTTTTTTATTTCTCTTTTTCGTCGCCGCCATGGAAGCGACCTTCCGATAATATTTTTCCGTCTTATTTGACGAAACACGAAATTCCCATAGCGTAAAACGCGCGTGGTTACGAAATCCTGACAATCTACCGTATATATCCTACCTTGAACGATATTTTTTTTTAGGGGGCCAGCCAGCTTTTCCCGAAGTCACCGAAAAGTGTCAAATTTGGTGAATTTGTCGGGTAGTGCGGTCGTGAAAGTATATACGGAGTCCGCGGCACGCGCATCGTTCTACGGAGTCCCGCGCGGTATAGACGCATCGTTAAATTTCCAACATTTTCGGATGGTTCGTTCGTCGTTTTTGCATCGTTTTCGGACCCACGATCGTTTTTTTTCTCTTTTTTTTGTGCGTGTCTCGAATGGGAAAACGAGAAGGGTGTCCCATGGCGTAAAACGCGTCGACTCTCGATCGGAGTGAACTTTGGTGAACTTTTACGTGTCAACTTGTCGAAGCGACGTTGAAGGAACTTTATTAGCCATTCATAGGCGTCACTTTTTGGTCATTAAGTTCTTTTGAAATTGGTCTAACAAGGAGATTTTTTTTGTATGATTTCGTACGGGTTCATGACGCTAAGAGGCGCCTGCCATGCTAGGTGAGTTTTGGGTGACCACTTTTTTTTTATAATATACATTTTAGTATATAAGGTGAAAAAGCTCGGTAACAAAGGGACCTACCGTATACCTGTCGGGAGTATACTTAACGGAACCCCTCGGGGGCCGAGGCGCTATCATTTTCTCGGTAATTCGATCGTTTGAACTTTTAGGTGTAGTGTAGTGTACTTTTATATATATAAGATGGGTTTAGTCGATAAAGCTCGACCTTTTAGGTGAATCCGACGCTTGTTTTTATTCGTTTTCTGAGCCCTTATACTAGATTGTCTTTCTGGTATCATCTACCTGTAATGGCGTTAAACCCCTTCTGTCTAATCTCGTTATTGCTTTGCCTGCTGAGATTTTGGCTCAACTTTCTAAACTTTTTTTTTTATCGCCAAAACCTCCTTAACTTTTATACGGTTTCTCGGGGTTATGCTCCGATGGAGCGCTTTTGCGCAATGGGTGTAGACCTGGCAATTATTTTTTGGCAGTGTTGACGAATTAAGCTTATTCGACCGATTTAATTCGAAGGTTTTTATTTTTTGTCATTTACTATTTTGAAATTGATAAGCTGCTGTATAAATTATCGGACGTTTAAGCCATTGCTACAGATGGAGATTTTTCCCCCCGTGGCGGTCAACGCGGGCCTCCAGCATCTGGGGTGCACCCCCTCCTCCTCCCCTCTTCGTCAATGTCCATTTGATGGAGGTCTAGACACGCTCGACCGAAGCGGTGAAAAAATATGTAACTGGAAAACTTTTCGCCATTTTCAATGTCTTTCGAAATGGACATTTGCATTTTGGTGGCTATTCACGCTTGATGGAAAATTTATTAGGCCTAATGCCGTCGTGTTATTATTTTTTTTTTTTTTTTTTAAAAATTACCGAAACAATGTGGCCGTATTTTATGCCGCGCGGAAGATTGATCGGGGAATCATGGAAATTTCTGGTGAAATTTCAAATTTTTAACAGGATAATGCGCGTCGAGACACGCGATTGTGCCTTGATTATACCCCAATTTTTTGTTGTGCTTTGATAATTAGGCGAATTTGGTTCATCGTCCGTTAAAATTGGATCGGGATTAAAGTTTGAATATTATACACGGTGGACACTTTATTTTGAAAATGAAAAATGTTTTATAATTTTCCACGCAAATTTCTCGTTGTTGGAAATTTTGATGGAAAAACGTTTGACCGAGACTGTTATAAGGAGTGACCACCAAAAAAATGCTATGTTGGTGCGGCCTGTACGCAGGTGGTCACTATTCAAAGAATGCCTGAATTAAATTAATAATGAACATGTACACTGCACTTATATATGTAGACTGTAATACACGTATAGCAAAAAACCACAAACCAAAAAAGTACAGAATCATCATGTCCATGCAAGGTTTAAAGCAAGATGTAACTTGACTCATCCGTTATCTAGTCACTTTGTAAGGTACATTGGCAATGTAAAAATTTCAAAAAATGTAACACACACTGGTCACTATATACAGAGAATTTTTTATGAAGGAAATGTACACTAGAAAAAACAATACACTAAAAAGTAGTCAACATAAACAGGTGGCCACCATTCAAAGGAGGTCACTTTTCCAGGTTTTACTGTAATATAATGTATATTGAAATCTTTAATTTTTGTATTTAATTTTTTACCTTTTTTGTAAAATGTTCGTTTTACTATTTTTTTTTTCAACATTTGTTTCACTATTTTGCAAAAATGATTTTCTGACAAAATAATTTATTATGGTTTATGGTATCATGATCTTTTCATAATTTCATAAAAATGTTTTCGAAAAACTTAATCGTCCCGCTTAATTAATCATGTTTTTCCAAAACAAACAAAAAATGTTTAATTGGTTGATAACCCATAACCAATCGTGCAATATTGCTTCATTTCTTCACGCTTATTGCATTGACCTCATTATTCTCGATTTTCTCGTAGATGTATATCATTTTCTCGAAAGAAAAGAGAAAAAAACGTGAACCGAAAATAGTCGAAAAACATTTTCCAGAAATTGATTAAACTCCAGATATTATTTTCGAAACGTCGAATGTTGTGGTAATTGGGAACGTTCGTGGCCCATAAAGTTTACAAATTGTCGCTCAGGGCGCTGCAGGAGTCGCATTTTTTACCAAGTGAAAATTGATAACTGAATGCTTGCCGTGTGACTAGCTCGGTGATGGGGAGAAAATCATTTACGGATAAGTCAATATTAGTCTATTTATTGAATTAGGAGCGAGAGACAACGGATTATTGATTTAGGGTATGGTCTTTAAACAACCATCCGTGATGCATCAACGAACGTATGCCTCATCTTTTATCTTTCGATTCAACAAATAAGGCATGCAGTTTTTCTGTATAGCGCTATTGGACCATATACGTCTGTCTGTTTTATCAAATTTCTGTCGTTCAAATTGAATTTGCGATGTTTTATGGATTCAAAATTGCGTTCCTGAAATCTCCCCTAATACGTCGCTAATACGCACTTCCCTCTTTGCTTTATAAACGCGTATATAAAAATGAAATTTGCCGGAAAAAAAAATATTTTGTTTTATAGAATATCGAGCAATCTGGTGTTGTCATCTTGTAATTATTTCAGTTAATCCTGAATCCGATAATTTTTTTTCTTGTTCCCACGGTGCAGGCGGTTACTTATTAATTGTACATTTGGAATTAAGATTGGAAAGCTTCGATAACCTCGGAGGTCCGTCGCAAATCTTATACAGTAAAACCTGGAAAAGTGACCACCTTTGAATGGTGACCACCTTTTAGTGTATTGTTCTTTCTGGTGTACATTTCCTTCATAAAAATTGCTCTGTGTAGTGACCAGTGACCACTTGTCTACAATAACCAGTGACCAGTGTGTGTTGTCTTTTTTTCCAATTTTCACATTGCCAATGTAGCCTACCCTAAAAAGTGACCAGATAACAGATAACAAACCTTGGACATTATGATTTTGTACTTTGGTTTTGTGGTTTTTTACTATACGTGTATTGCACTCAACATGAATAAGTGCAGAATAAGTGCAGTATTATTTTGGTGGTCACTCTTAACAGGTTTTACTGAATAGAAAATCAGTATATTTTTTAAATTATCATTATTAAACGCGCGCAAAAAGCTGTTAAAGTTCAAGTACATGTATAATAACTTTTCATACGAATTATTTATGAGCAATTAATGCAATTGTTATGGTTTGAGAAAACGAAGGGGGGAAACTGCTTTTGTTATAAGCTTTAGGGCGACACATTTATCGTTAATTAATTACTATAGTTATCAGATTCTTAAATTGAAATAATTATTCACATCAATTTACGTGACTTAATTACACGCTTCGATTTCTACGAAATTAAAGGCGAGAGAAAACAACCTGCTTTTATTAAATTTGACATGATAATTATATTTGGGATATTTTAACTTATTTACGCTCACGGTTACGCCGATCTATTCAGTATTTAGTTGACGAGTTTTTGAACTTATTTCCATTTAGTCTTATCGTCTTAATTGATGTTAAGTCATCAAATGGTATTTAAATTGATCGCTGAATTATCGGATGCCCTATAAATTGCACGATTTATTATGGGAAAAAGTTAATTTGTCCATGTCCAAACAAACTGGTTCGACTTTGAACCAACTTATAAATATGTACGGAGCATTATAAAAACTGTATTTTTCTAAAATTGGCACGCATATAATTCGTTTAAAAAATTCATTCAACCAATTTAATGTACAAACAGATTAATGTTTTCCAAATACAGTGTACAGTTTAGTACAGTAAAACCTGTGGTCACTATACAAAGAATCCCTGAATTGAATTAAAATAATGAACATGTATATATACCTTGCACTTATACTTGTAGATTGTATTACACGTAGTAAAAAACCACCAAACTCCAAGGGTCCAAGCAAGATGTATCGTGACTCATCTCTTATCTGGTCACTTTTTAAGATACATTTGCAATGTAAAAATTGCAAAAAAAAAGGACAACACACACTGGTCACTGTACACAATAGACAGGTGGCCACTGGTTACTATTTTATTAAAGAAATGTGCACTATAGAAGAAACAATACACTAAAAAATGGTCACCATTCAAAGGTGGTCACTTTTCCAGGTTTTACGGTAATTGCACGCCGATTAATCTAAATTTAACGTGTAGGCTACTTTTTTTACATGCGTGCATAAGTCGTGGCTCATCCCTATAGATTTTGTAGGATTTTCGTCCGAAATCGAATCGATTCGTTGCGATGCATTCAGCATTTGGTTGTTGGTTTATTTTCTCATCCTTCGGTAATCCTTCCCAATTGAATTGCATTAATATTGAATGTTCGCCAATTGAATTCTTGGCTCCCGCGTATTATTGATCGTCGAGTGTTTATGATTTGATTTCTTGTCGATCGTGGGTAGGACGACAACTGCTAAACGTTCTATCGGAGGGAGGGGGGTGTTTAAATACATTATTTTTATTTCGTTCATCGTCCAATGTTTGGATAACTCGATCGTCGTTGCATGGGATTGAGCAGCGAATGTAAAAGGGCTACAAATATGATCGACAGTTTGTTTAGTTTATAAGATTCAATAGTCGAGTACTCGCCATTTGGGCAGATTTATTCGTCTCGCTTCGGTGGATGTCCAGCTGGACATTAATGACCGAGCCTCGTTTCGATTAATTCGTTCGTGAAAAAAGTTGCCAATTATAATTCGGGTGCCATGTTGGTGGAATATTGTTCCGTGAACTATGACATTAGGCCGAATTGTCAAGATGTGGACTCCAGTTTTTCTACTTACGGTGAGTCCGCTCGCATGTGACTGCGTGTTTGTTTGATCTGTGTTATCTGCGAACTTTAAAAAAATGTAGCAACATTCAGTCCAAATTTTGTCTGAAATGAGATGAAATGATGCGTGCGTCATGCATGCGTTTGAACAATTAAGTGCATGCAGCATTAAACCTTGATATTCTGCATCTTCGAGCGGTTGGATGTGATGGAAATTTGTTTCATGAGACTTAGATGAATACATCAATTAGTATATTATTAAATTCCAAACCAGTGTAAAGCAATGATTGAGGAACATTTCTCGTCAAACTAACATCCATGTTATGAAATATAACAAGGTTTGGATATCAAAATCTTAAACTAAAAGGAATTTGTGAGAAAGTTTGACCACATGTATTAAGTTTCTGACCAAGTTATTGTTGATCAACATCAGGAAAAAGTTACTCAGAATTTTCAGAAAAAATGGACAGTTTTGCATATCATATTTTGGATATCACATGTAAAAATTACCGTTTATTTAATAAGCTAGGTTACATGGTATACAGTTTATTGAAAGTTCATCATGAAAACTTAGTTCATCATGAATTTCGTGTTTAAAATAAAATTGATTTAAATTACAGAAAATACGCGTAAAAATTCTTCGATAAATAAATATCTGGAAGCTTCGTTTTCAAATTTAACTTCGTCGAAGATAATTTAACGCTCTTAAAAAAGATTTAAAAAAAATACATTTTGAACGAATTAAAATTATTTTTCAAGTTATTCATTCAAGTATATATATATTTATGTACTATACTTGGAACAATAACTTGAAAAATAATTTTCATACGTTCAAAATGTTATTGTCAGATTTCCAATTATACAAGACCTATAAGAAATCAGGTACAGTGTTTACGTATAACGTTATTACGATTGTCGGCTATTCGAGCGAGCATCGGAGGCCATGAAACTTGATTGATATTTTTGCGGTTTTGAAAAGTTTTTTTTATTAGCCGCTATAAATTTCCGATCACGCATTTTTCCAACTATAGGTAATCAACTCTCGTATTTCTGCTCATGCACGCGAGGTGTGTAAGGGGTGTCAAAGATAACGAACTACGTTTCGCAGACCCATTTCTATGTATATTTTACGAACATCTTCGCAACTATCTAAAGCTTGCCCTTTGGTGAAAAAAACCACTAGAAACGTCGTAAAAACTGCATCGGCAGTTAGGCCTAATGAATTATTTTAATAACGACATTTATTCGTTTCGGCGTACTTACGTACTTTTTTGCGATTTGCATGCGACGATAGCGGCTCGCTTTGTCGCCACGTTGAAAAAGTTTCTAAGGCGCGCCTTTTTAAGCTTGCAGCTTCTTATCTCGTAAGCTTTTATCCGGCCAAAAAACTTTGAAAAAAATATGGCGTCCTCACTTCTAATTACCCCGCGTGTCGTTAGATAGTCTCGCAATTATCGCGCGAAAGTCGCCTCGTTTTCTTTAATATTTTCTATATAGCTCTGAAATTGGTCAAGGGTGTTTAGGAGCTGCTTAGTTTACATATACACTTTCGTAACAAATTTCGTTCTTTCTTCTTTTTGACAATATATATTATTAAGTAGGCTAACGAGCCGGGATATACTGAAATATCAAAATTTATTTTTTTGGTTTGTTTGTGAAGAAACACGCGCATTAAATCTTTCTGAATCATTGACTCCTCCTTCTATACGGATGATCCATATATGTTTAGAATTTCTATGAAACTCTTTACTTTGACTGTTATAGGAATAACCGTTGACAATCTTATCGATTTCATTACATTCGTGATGTTTTTCTACGCCTTCTATAGTGAAATTTGTTTTAAATCCACGCACCGAGTTTTCTGTGATCGCTTTGATTACCGTCGAATTTCTATGAAGGTCATTGGATTTTTCAGACTATCAGGGTAGCCACAGATCAGGGTAGTCAGGGGAAAAAGTGTTCGTGGAAGTCATGGAAATTTTCCCAAATAAAAGCAAAATGCTCTCCCTGCACTCAGTCTGTATAGCAGCTCCATACTCAATGAATGCTCTTCAGCAAGACTGGTAACAAAATCTAGTGTTTTGCCAAGCTTCTCATTGCATGCAATTCTTATTTTATTTTTCATTATGACAAACAAAAATTGATTTGCATTAACGAGTAAGTTTTGGTCAGGGAATTTTGGATTTCAGTAAGGGAAAAGTCAGGGAAATTAAAAATGAAAATTTTGTGGCCACCCTGGTTTTTCCATTCACACGCGTGGGTCAGGATTTCATCCAAACTCTATAGGATGAAACTTGAGTCGTTTGTTCGTTGAAGTGGTGTTACTACATGGAGATGTCCCTCACCCTTTTCTGGTTGAAGGTGTTTTTTGTCAGGTTGGACCTCTGCCATAGCTCTACGCTGCAGTGTCTTTTGTTTCGATGTTTTTGCGGTGTTCGTCCTCCCATTAAACATCTGTCTTCTTGGCGTTTGCTTTTGAACGCACTTTTCTGAGACAGGTGTTTGTGGTGCTGCTGCTGCTGCTGTTGAATTTCTGAATGGGGAATTATAAACACGCAGGCTCAAATTATTCGAGGGCGGCTGTTTCAACCCTGTGCATGCTCCCATTTTAAGAAACATATATTCCGATAAAATAACACCGCGTACATGTATCGAAATGAGCATCGAAGAATAGGCCTTGCTCCGAATTCTACTTGAAAACTTCTGGAAAAGTCAAGGAAGAATGACTTGTTTTGAAAAAGTCAGGGAAATTCAACGTTGTCAAAAATTAAAAATTAATGTTTCCGTGTGGTTAACTCAGGGTCATTCGCCAATTTTCCCATTGCAAATTTGCAAAATGTTCAACTTTTTCGATTACAGATTTGCAACATTTTCAACTGTTTTCGAGGAGAAAGTTGAAAAATTCTGAACCTTAAAAGATTCCAAATTTTCTACATTTTACGAATATGACATTCGTAAATTTAACTCGGTGAATTTTTTTTGAAAACCTAGAAAAGTCAGGGAAGTTGAAACCCTATCTGTAAGATGGCCTACTCTTTTCGATAATCGAACCAAATAGCCGTTCCTATAATCTTTGGTAAAGTTTTTCTGAATCTTATACCATTCTTTATTTAATCTTTTTGGCGTAAATAAGTTTCCCGTCGTTTCCCCAAAAAGTTGGAAAATCTCAGAAATTACACCCTCACCCCTCCCATCTCTCTCAGATTCCTATTGTCCACCTCCTCTCCAGGTGTTACGCGGACATCTGACACCATTAGTTAATTTAACAACAGCAATGAGTTGGAGAGGGGGGGGAGGTTTTTAATAACATCGATCGAGGAGCGCCCTCTATGCCAGATTCTTTCGTTCGAACTCCACCTAGCGGCATTTTCATTCAACAATTTCATCGTCGCGTGATCATTTTCATTTTTTTTGTGTGTGTGTTGGTATATATATATATATATACGCGTCTATACGATAGTCTGTCAGGGGGCCGGTGGTGGTTGTGACCGTGAGAGGGGCGCCTATATATTAGGGGGAGGGTGGCAGGCAGCCATTGTTCCCATGCCGTGCCACGGCATGGCGCAGGTGTAAAAGGCAAGAGCGGGTCTCACACTTGTCAGCCATTTCTCCAAAAATGAGCAACAGGTGGCAGATAGGAGAGAAAGAGAGAGAGAACGGGGCCAAGGAGGTGTCTTTGCTCCCGAAAAAACCCCGGGCCCAATTGGGTAAAGGGAGGGGCTGACCCCCTTCTTTATATTTACCGCCTCGTTTTGCATAATGATTTATTTTAACGAGCCTTATTAAATTTACTTATTTTTATTTCGGGTGCTCAACTGGCAATTACATTTCTACCCCTCCTGCCCCACCCCCACCCCCACCCCCACCCCCCTCGATACGAGACGGGATAGAAATTAAGGATTCTGGTCGTAATTTCGGTGTGGGATCCTTTTTTTACGTATCAATTTTGAAGGCGTATAAAGGGGGCTAGAATAAAAAAAAGGGTTGATGAACTTGGACTATACTCGTGCCTTCGGGGGTTGATCGTAGGCGTTTAACGATGGGGGGAAAACAACGGTAATAAGCCCAGACTTTGTTATTTTTCCTCGAAATTTTACGAAAATATCAATGACCGGTGGTAAGAAGTAAGGTAATATGAGACGTTAAAAGTTCGTTGTTTCATATCGATGAACGTTAAAAGTTCGTATCAGCAAATTTTCTGTAGAAATTCGTAACGATGCAAGTAAACAATGTGTTGTGTGTACGCAGTCTAATCTCGTTAAAACGAACATCCGTGGAAGTCGGATTTTGTTCGTTTAAAAGGTAGTTCTTATTATCGAAACTCGAGACAAAACGTGACTTCGACGATGAGAACTAAAGTCTCGTCGAAGTTTGAATCAAATTCTTATTCTAACCCTGCGCGTATGAGTGGGAATTTCCCTTTATAACGTGCCGGTTTTATCATATTAAGTTTGTTTTAACGAAACATGGCACGAATGCTCGGGGACTCGTTTAGGCGAATTCGAAATTCGTCGAAGTTAAACCAAGAAATGAACATTAACGAGATTCCACGAAATAAAGGTCTATATAGTCTACTACGTATGCCATCTCCGATAAAAGGATCGCACAGGGCGGCAAATCAAAGTGGGCGACAAAGCGCCCCAACCTGACGACGATAAAAGGATCCCATGCAGGGGTATGTGACTTACGCGTATGTTAAATCCCTCATCATCAGTCCCTAGTACTATGAACAATGTATCCTAGAATTCGTAATTGGGTAGCTAATCGGGTGTTTGATCATTGAGAAACAATAGCATTCTTAGCATGTGTCTGAAGATGCTAATTGTGTCACAAATGCAGCTGCGTCCCTGTGATCGACGTGTATTAATCACTTAAGAGTTGCCGCTCTCGGAATAGGTCGCTGATTTCAGCAAAGCAGAATGCTCTAATCCCCTTAATCTTCGCTAATCTTTTAATTCACGTAAGGAACTGCGAGTTTTTGGAAAATAATACCACAACATGTGCCGTTATTAACAGTTGTACCGTATTCAAAGGTATAGTGACATTGCAACCATCTGGACAGCTAAGAATTGTGCATGTCACTATAGAGGTGTGAAATTTAAACTTGTTCCCACCCTTAAAATGTTCTCATCCTTTTAAAACTTCCCTTTACACACCTCGTGGAAATTTTGTCTCCATGTATTCCTTCAAATTTCGTGGCACATGTACTTTGTTCGTGGTTTGAATCACCATTTTTTGCAATTTGGACGGAGTAGTTTTGGACTCGGTTCCGGTATCTGGCGAGCATCTACAGGTATGTTCATCGGTTTTTCGAAAAATTGAGACCCTAAATTATCGTAATAAGATGGCTCGAGTGTCGTTGTTTTCCAGAAATATGGATGTTAAATTTCGTTAAGCTAGAGTAACGATTTGTCCTGTTAGGGAAAGTGTATAGCCTAGTTTGTAATTTTTTTGTGGCATTTTATGTATACAGCGTAAATGAATGTTCTAACTTCTCTTTCGTATTTGAAACCGATAATTGCGTAATATATCGGTTGTAATAAAATCGGCGTGTGTAATTTCCCGCGCACCTCGTAATACTAGGAGTAATCTGAGTACCCCCTACCTTCGGTGCCAAAACAATGTGTATATACGCCATGCGGTTGTTTATGTACATCCCGAATTTGGTTCAAGGTTGGTTTTCGGATTTCGGTGGCTTACGGGGTGTAGATAAGCTAGTGTTTGCTCGAACATAGATGGCGGGGGATGACATTGATGACCAGATAAGATGATAGGGGGAACGTCGTATATTTTGCCTCTTGTCAACTGCTAAACGCGAGGGGGGTCGGCTTCACCTCTACCCTCTACCTGCCCCGGTGGCCGACGAATAATCTCCCCCGAAAATCTGCCTAGGGGCCCCCTATACTCGAGTCTTGAGTTTTTCAACCGCTTTTCTCGATACTTCTCCAGGCGTTCATAGATGGCGCCGAGGGC
>JAQGBX010006617.1:0-12277 GCA_034698745.1 Megaphyllum sjaelandicum
TACAGTCCCCTTACGTCTTTTGGTGCGTAGACCGTGCATAATCCCTACAGTCTGTACAGTTCATTTGGTGCGTAGATGGTGTGTAGTACGTACAGTACCCATACTTCTTTAAGTGCATAGACAGTGCGTAGTCCCTACAGTCCCCATACGGTCCAAATAAGAGTGTAGGTACCACCGCTTTCTACGCTTTCCTTACATCTTATGGTGCGTAGATGGTGCGTAGTCCTTACAGTCCCCATACTTAATTTAGTGTGTAGATGGTGTGTAGTCCCTACGGTCCCCATACTTCTTTTCGTGTGTAGACAGTGCGTAGTCCCTACAGATTCCTTACGGTCCAAAGGGAAGCGTAGGTGTCACAGCTTCCTATGGTTTCCCTACATATTTTAGTGTGTAGTCCCTACAGTCCCCTCACGGTCCAAAAGGAAGTGTAGGTGGCACCACTTCCTACAGTCCCACTACGTCTCTTGGTGCCTAGCCGGTACGTAGTTCTTACGCACCGCCGTGTGTAGTGTTCATACCATTCCCTTACAGTCCACACACAGTTTCCCTACACACTTTGATACGTAGTTAAAGCATTCGGAAAGTGTAACTTCACTCCTTTGTGCGTAGTTACGGTCCCATTACGCACCCCCTACGCACCATGGTCAGTAGGAGTCAGCAAAATTTTCACCAGGTAGGCCTCTTTGCGTTTTTCGCCTGCCTTTTTTATGTTTGGCTTTCAACCTCGTCTGCCCTTGAATAACGTGCTGGACACTATTCCGGTGCTGGCTCTTGACCTGTCTGCTTGCCAGGCCAGGAAGCTGGCAGCCCGTAACCTGGGCGCAGCCCAGGCCTGTCAAAAACGTTTTTTCGATAGAAAACGCCGAGATTTGCGCTTCTCGGTGGGGGACTGGGTGATATTGCAAGTTCGCGCACCAGCAGGGGCAGGCGAGGGTAAGCTTAAGGCGCCATATCATGGACCTTATCGGGTCGTTCGCTGTTTGTCGGCTCTGAATTATGAAGTTCGGGACACGCGTTGCGGTGCCCCTCGTTTGGCCGTTTGGCATATTGAAAATTTAAAGCCTTTCGTAGCCCGAGATGTAGGGTTAGCGTTCCTGCACTTGGGACCGTTGGCATGGTTGCGTGCTTCTCGCGTGCACGATGTTACGCTTGGTGCAAAGTTTAATTCGTCTTTTCGTGTTTGGTTGTTGTCGCGACCAGCGTCCTGTGTTTGTTCTTTGTTGCTGGCTGTCAGTCAGCCCGCGAAAACGTCGACAACGGACCCCCCCGTGTCCGTTAAGGTCCTGCCGCCTGTCATTTTGGAGTCGCCTTCGCCTCGGGACAATTCTCGGCATTCTTGGCTACGTCGCATTGTTTTTTTCGGGAGCAGCCCGTGGCTTCCATGTGCCCAGTTGACAGTGTTCGTCCTTCACGCCCTTGCACGTGGTTCAGCCCACGAACTTTGGCTGTCCCTCCGGTGTTTTCCTTGACACCCTCTCATCAAAGTGGGAGCGTGCTGGAATCTACGGGGTCAGCTTGTTTACTTCGTGCCCCACTCGCTTTCAAACGCTCGCCAGTCTCGGATGTATTCGGTTTTGCGACTCCTCTCTCTCGTTTTCGTGCCTGTTGTTATCCTGTGGTGTGCCTGGTCATCGTAGACGTTCGGCCCTAGACTTGTTGGCTACTGTGGCTGAAGACTGTTGGCCCATGCCGGATCGCTCTTGCCCTCGTGCTGGGATTCCGGAGTATTTTCGCCGCACTACGGCCGTGGTTTCACCATCAGCCCTTTCGTGCATGTGCCTCACGATCCTGTTATAGCCCCGGTGGGTCCACGACTTGATGGCCCTATTATAGTTGAGGTAAAGATTGACCCCCTGCACCCTGGGAAGTACATTCCGGCGGAGGACCTAGAACCGTCGCCAGGCCTGGTCCACCCGGCGCCGGATGTTGTGACCTACGTGCAGAACCCTATGGAAATGCTGCCGTTTGTTACCAGAAAGACGGCGTTCATTGAGGAAGAGTGACACCGCCACGTTCGTTTGTTCCAGTCCTGTGCGTCGACGGTGGTTGGTGAGCCCCCCTGGCCGGAATATCCACTGACTGTTGTTCCGGCACATTTCACCAACCTATCTTTAATGTTCATCATGATGTGGTATCCCGCCTGGTCGTTCGCCTCTTCCCACTTTTCATCTACAACTTTTGGTTTTGGTGTTGCAACTATTCTCCATAACTTTTTTTCTAAATATCATTTTCATTTTTTCACACTATGTTGAGTAATTCTGTCCGTTTAATGCAGTCACTCCATGCTGGTTGCTCTTGCCTTTTTCTGCCATCTCTGTCTCGTCTTTATTAGCACATGGTCTCTTTGTCACGGTTAGGCCTAACTGTGTGTCTTCTTCTTCTTCAATGTAAGAAACAGTCTATTCAATTTATTTAACTTCTCTGGATCGCGCTGGTCCTATAAACTGTTGAAATCGTCCTTGCCTGATTTACTTTTACTATATTACTTTAATAACACATTTAATACTTTATCCACTGTGGTATTTACATAATAAAAAACATACGAGCGACGCGCACACAGCTGATCATCCACTGATGGTCAGCGTGAAAAGATAACTTTCCCTTGACTTTTTCCCATCTTGTTACTGTGCTGCCAGATGTGTAAACACGGGTGCCACCATGAATCAGGGGCACACTCCCAACACAAGCCACTCACTTTTGCCGTACACAGGACATACCAGTCCTCATCGCCAAGACAGGCCCACTAGCTAGAGTTCCTGTCACTGTTTACCACCGACATCCGCCTTCTTGCAGGCATGGACAACTCGGTAGCCGACGCTTTCTCTCGAGTTGCTGCAGTTATTGCAAGCCCTACCGGCGATCACCATGTGACATCGGTCGCAAAACATTTGGACACAGAGCTTCAGAACTGGCAGACACACACAGACACAGGATTACGACTTTGCCAGGTGACAATCCAGGACTATGTCACTATGATCTGGTATGCGATGTATTCACTACTAACTTACGGCCCTGGATCCCTCTGCCTTTCCAACAACTGATATTTGACATCCTGCACAGCATGTCCCATTCCAGACGACGTGCTTCGGTTAGGCTCGTCAGCAGCCGCTTCGTATGGCCTTTCCCTTGAAAAGATGGCATGACCTGGGCCCGTGCCTGTATCCAATGTCAACACTAAAGTTCACTGCCATACTCACAGCCCTGTCAGCAACATCCTACCACCGAATTAATGTTCCGAGCGTGTTCACATCAATCTGGTAGGACCACCTTCCCCTAGTGCTGGATTCTCATAACTGCTCACATGCCTTGACCATTACACATGCTAGCCTGAAGTGAACAAACAGGCTTCCACCATTGCTACTGCCTTTCTTGCTGAGAGAATCTTGCATTATGGGGTGCTAGCCTGGGTAACTACCAACAAGGAAAAAGAGTTCGAATCAGATCTTTTCTCTTGCCTTGGCCGCCGCCTCAGTTTTAACCGTATACACACAACGGCCTACCATCTGCAGGCCAAAGGAATTGTCGAGTGATTCCACCAACAGATGAAAAGTGAGCTAATGTGCCATGAGACAGTTTCGTGGTCAATTGCACTTCCTACAGTGTTGCTTGAAATCCATGCTGCTATTCACGAAGACGCTGGTACCTCTCCTATCGAACTCGTTTACTGAAGACCGGTAGATCTACCCGGCGAATTTTTCCAACTGTTGCCAAACACTTCGTCGCCCCACGTTATATAATTCAACTTGCACCGGGTTATGTCTAACATCCAAACATCTCCGGTCTTCCATCACAGCAAGTCCTCAGTGTTCGTGTCTCGTGACCCTCTCAAGTGCTCCCATGTCTACCTACGTCTCGACCGCTTACGCCGCGCTATGGAACAACCTTTTGAAGGTCCCTTTCTGTTTGTTTCCATAACACCAAAGTCATTTACAGTGCGATGTGGCAACCACAAAATGTGTTTCAATATTGATTGTGTGGTGCCTGCACTTATCTGGCCAGCGACTGTCGACCACACACACCATCACAGCACAGCAACTCCCCTGTAACAAGTGCCACTACTTCAACCAGCAGCACAACCGGCCGTGCCGGTTTCCACTGCCAGCCCCACTAATATAATAGTGCGTCTTGATCTCCAGTTACTTTGTGGCATCCTCCATCAACCCTTTGATACATCCTTGGCTTCATCTTCATCTGGACGCCACATTCATTTTGCCACAAAACAACTGACCGTCTCGTCATTCCAATCATCAGATCCACCTTACCAGTCAATATCGTTACTTACTGGGAAAATACTGAGGCGAATCTCACCGTGTGGCACTAACCATCACTACCGTGCCATGTGCATTTAAAACTCAAAGTGCACATGCACTCATTCCTTATAAAATTCAAACTAAGCAAGAGAATATTAATTTTTTTTGTAGATTTTAGCTTGACAAACTTTGTTGCAAACTTTACCACTGCATGTATTATATTAATCTCGTTTCAATTAATTTGCACCTGTTTAAGTTATTTTATTAAAAATAACATTCAACCACAACATGTTTTCCATACGCTTACACCAACATGGTGCACTATAGCTCTTATACTTGTACTTAGATGGTCTTAATTGAATCAAGGATAGCTTTATGAAGATCTGGTGTCATCACATGTCAATGCCTGCTAATTCTTAATGTCCTACCTTCACAGAGATGATAATGCACATGTTGAAATGTTCTGTAATGTGGTACAATCTTTGTGCCAATCTAGCATTGCCATCAGCAACCTAATAAATAAAATCCATTTCAGCCAACCCTTAATTTGTGTATGCAGGCATTGCTATCATTGCCTATATCTTTAAAGAACACGCTAACTGCACATTTACTGTTTAACAGTAAAATGCACATGCACATGCGGCATGTGGGAATTGGAATTAGCATTTCTAGGCAACATTTGTCCTTGTAACTTCTGTCTTGGGGACCCTGGACCCTGGGTTCATTTATGAAACCAATTTCGCTAAGGTTGCTCTAACACCAGGTGCAGTTTGTACCATGAATTCAAAAACACCCTGTATACTAAATAGACTTTGTAGTATCTCTTACCAAGAAATGCTTTGGTTGAAATGATTCCAGTTTTTTTGGCTACAACAATGGCGATTCCCGTGTCCAGGAAAGGCACCGAGAAGTCCATTACTTTGGCCCTCAGTAAATTCACGCTGAAAGACGTCATTATAATATCTGCCTTCTTATTGAGCAGAGTAGCAACTAAGCCATTCCATTTGATATTCTTTAATAATTAAAAAACAACATGAAGTTGTCACCTTGCTGACAAACCTAACTATCTTCAGATATTAAACTGGGTTTTACCAATTTAAATATAAAATTACTTCTTTGGTCCAATATACATGTTAGTAAAATACATTAAAAGGAACTACACAACACTTAATTTCCTCATTTAAAATACATTAATTTTTATAATAATTGAGCAATGAACATGATGCAGGGTCTTGTTAGGAGAATTTAGCATTTGTCTTTCAATTTTAATAATTGCTTGAATTAAATTTACAACTTTACTTACTATATATTTTGTTAAATTTTGTTACAATTTTATACATTTTAAAACAGTACATAGTTCATCAAAAATGTGACGTTTTCCTTTAAAACTACTTTTATCGAACCTCTAACATACACCTTTCAAATAAAATGAATCTTGTTATGCATTTTCTCAGACATACTTACCACTTTGCCACCCCAAAATCCATCGTGGACATGAACTAACTCATACGTGAAATTTTCATTTTGCGATAAAGTTGTGAGCAAGTCGACAATGAATCCTGAACAGCACGAAATTTCAGGCTGACTAGTATTAAATCTATTGAGGACCAATATACTATGTTAAACTCAAATTCACATGTTTAGTCATAAATTTATATTATAGGTATTATGTAAACTATGTTTGTAAAAGCTGTCAACAATGATGCATACAGTTTTACAACAAAATATTTCATAGATATTTAGCATTTTGCAAGATTAAACAGGCGACAAACCATTAATGAGAGACAGGCATTTATTCATTAACATTTGCAAATAATGGCGCATTCGATCGTCCAAAACAGAGTGCTCTAAGAGCAGGTTTTTACGGAGCTCCAGAACGGAAAGGTTTTTTTTGCTTTTTTAAAATTGAGAAAAATAGTTGCCGGTTGGTAGCCCATCTAACAATCTTGACGAAAAACGTTTATTTGACGCGTTTTTCGTCTACTAAGGAGCTGGGCTACCAAACGGCAACCATTTATCTCAATTTTAAAAAGCAAAAAAAAACTTTCCATTCTGGAGCTCCGTAAAAACCTGCTCTTCGAGCAATCTGTTTTGGGCGATCGAATGCGCTATAAGTAATGATAGTGAAAACCACAACCACTTGAGGCCGGTCGGCCATAAACAATCACGATGGCAATAGCCAGGGTTAGTGCATGCTGCCCATGTGCTTTGAAGGACCAGAGACATGTAATGTGTCAGGAGGAAGATTGGAATGAGAAGGCAGAGAAGCGCAACTAAAGGTCACGAATTCCAGGTGAATGGCCATCTGATAGTTAACCTCCAGTCGTAAGTTTCTTTCCATTGCCGATCTAGTGCGACCATTACATCCATCTATGGTTGCCACACAACTACCCTATTAGTGATAATGTTACATTACCACCAATAAACAGGAAACCAGCAGCCAGAACATTATTACCGGCGATGCTTGTCGGTGTTTAAACAGCTGGGGTTGGCTGGCAGTTGGCATGGTGGTCATCATCGGCCTGGCTTTCCTACTTAACGCTGGTTGAAAGCGTGCAGCATTTTTGCAACGGAGACACATAGGTCCTCTATGATCACTGCCCAAATGCTGAGCAATATTCTAAGAAGAACATTGACACATCATGCCATAGTGTGGAACTACATCATTGCTATTAGCTGGTGGTGTAAACGTTTCACCATGCCGTTCACCACTGGGTAATATGGCGCTACAAGTTGAAAACCTGCAACGGTGATAGTGTGCCGACAATGACGATTTAGACGTGTTTAATGCTGAGTCAATAAGCAGAAACGATCTGAGGGTTAAGAACGTATGGTAAGCAACTTTTGACAGCTAGTACTGGAAACAGCAGCAGGTCAAGCGGCACAATTGGCTCTACCTGCTGGCCCCAAAAACCAGCTGTGATGAGCTTAGATGTGGTTCGAGCACACAGGCATGACAACCAAAGTAGGTTGTTCAACACCTGTGCAAATGGTAAAAGGGCCCCGCCGAGGCGTATGCTCTGAGCAGCTCCTGATAATAGATACTGTAGTTTCGTTCTGCTGAAGACAGCTTCCTGGATAAGAACGCAAAAGGTTTCCATTGTATATTATTGTACTGCTGCATAAAAACTCCTACCACATAATCTCATATGTTCTTGTGATGATGGATACGCTAGCATGGCAGCTTGAGCCAGGTCTTGCTTGTAGAGGAAGGATGTTTTCATGGCTTCTGGTGTCCACAATATTATTTGTCAGTCATTCATCTTGGTTTCCTTAAGGTTCTCTATAAGGACAGCATTGCTAGGAACTTGCGCATATCCGTCACCTCTGCTTGTTCCGGAAATTTCGCGACAGCCGCCACCTTCTTATGAATGGGCAAACGCCGGACTGCCTGACTTAATAGCCAAGGGATGAGTACGCTTCCTTCCCAATGACGCTCTTAGAACATTTCATGACCACTCTGTACCCACGGAAATGGTCAAGGACTAACCACAAATGAACATAATGTTCTTCGTTGCTGGCAGATACAATGAGGGTGTCATTGTAGTACAGGCGGGAAAAATCCAGTCTATGTAGCACTTCATGGATAAAGCGTTAAAACGTCTAGGCAGCATTGCTGAGTCTTAACGTCATACCTGGAAAGTGAAAATAGATTAAACGTCGATATAATAGCTGTTTTGATTTTGTCATCCAAGTTGACTGGAATTTGTATGCCTAAGTGAGGTCGAGTGTTCAGAATATTTGGGAGCCCCGCAGATACTTTGCGCAGTCCTGGATGTGTGGAACCAAGTACCTACCTGACACTATCGCCATGTTCAGCCAGATGTAGTTGCCACAAGATCACAAATCTCCTGGGGCTCTTGAGCATCATCGGCAGCAAGCTGGCTCTTTGTCTTTTCAATAAGTGACAGATGCTCTTCCATCGCAATATGCTCTTAGTCACTTTCAGAGACATCAAGGACTTGAACTTACTTCAAGCTGCAGAAATCCAGTATGCGCAGCACATTGTGGATGAAGTGTAGGCTTGTCTGGGTGAAACTTTCGAGTCTAAACATCATGAATGGAAACTCAAACAGCCCAAAGGGCAAGGTAATAAGCCTCAAGATTGAAGAAGATTAGATGGTATGCTCGATTGAGGTCAAGCATTGAGAATACTTGAGTACCCTGCAGATGCTGCATGCAATCCTGGATGTGCGGATCTTGGTACCTATTTGGTACCATCACTGTATTCACCCGGTGGTAGTTGATACAAGGTCTTTAGTCCTCTGGAGCTTTTATGCACCTACACCAGCGGGCATGCCTATTGGCTCTTTGAAGAGTGGCAGATGTTCTTTGCCAAGATGCCATCAAATTCTAGCTGTGTGGCTCTGATTTAGTCTGGTGGCTGATGTCGTGCCTTCGCAAACACTGTTGGCCCTGTCATTTAAATGTAGTGCTGCATGTCTTATTTTGGCACACACTGGCCAGCGCGGACTCGCTGGATACTCTAGGTTCCATCCCTTGTTTTGTTGTGGTTGGGGCAGAGCTATCGTTAACTGTGATTTAACGGAACATTTTGTGCGTACTGGTCCTGAATTTGTCTGCCTTGTAGGCAAGGGTTTCAAGCGTTTTTGTCGAGGCAGATAAGATTTCCTGGACTTCCTAAACTTCCACTAAAAGTTATTTCAGCCACAGGTCGCAAAGCAGATTGTCGCCCGCCCTGCGGCCAGGTAGGCTAAATCCTGATTCTTGTGGAGCAGTTACAAAAAGCGTCTGTCCTCTAATCCCATTCTGTTTAGCAAAAGTTTACAGGAGCTTATTCTCAGGCTTGATGAGCAGTAAAAGTATCCGGGCTTTGAGAGCCATGTACTTGTTGGCCATGGGAGTATATAGGGAAATGTCACTTAAATGGCATCATTATGGCCAAATTCAGGGCACTAATCATGAGTAACAGCTTAGTTTTGTCTGCAGTAATGCGCACATTTTTACAAATGAAGGTGAGCCTAACAATACGGCAGCAATGTTGGTGAAAATTTTCAAACAATTTGTCGACTTTTAATTCAGTAAATAATGTTGTTTCTGTGCATGTATAATTTCGGATTGGCAGCAGCCACGTGAAATATGCGCAGTTACAGGGTGCTGTAATACTGCGCGCACATTGTTTTAGGTGTTTACCTGAATATTTCACGTGGGGCACTTAGTGTTCTGTTAAATAGTGTATTTAATAATGTGCTAGCATTGTGGCATTAATGTTGGGAAGGCAAGGACAATTGTGTGGCGTGTGTATGTGAAACTAAACTGGTTTCACTATATTGCTGTACAGCTGTCTGCCCTCCCAAAAGCGTATTTTCGCAGTTCACGTGTGTTTCTATGTATTAAATATTTAAACAGCGTGCCAAGCTGTGAGGTGTGGATTTTTGTGGCTATGGCGCTTCAACCAGCAACATCTTGAAGTTTGCCAAAAGTTGCAGGTAACTAAGTTGTTGGTAAAAGCGCCATAGCATAAGTTTAAATTGTCCAAACGACCACCAGGTTCCCACCGATTTTTGCAGGGTGTCTGTAAACCCTAAATTTGTGTGGTTGGACTCTATTCTGATTCTGTTCTTTTCTGAGCATGAGTGCACGTCGTTTTTCTCCACAAAGTGTTGTGGATCTGGTTACAAGTGTGTCTAGTAAAACAGATTGTAGAAACCTCTAGATTAAGGCGAATTTAAAAGGGAACCGGATAAAATTGCAAAAAGGCATGAGTTGATTAAAATTGAGTGTTTGGTAAAAGTGTTTTACCAAATATTGTTCTAAAGTGTATTCTTTTGATTTGCCTTTGTGTGTTTGAGTGCTTGGCGTTAGGCACCACGTGCAGTTACTACTTGTTTGTCCTAAGTGTAGGACAAAAGCAAATAAAAGTTATTTTGTTTTGCACACAGTGCATTCGAGTTGTAATCAAATAGTGTGTGTTTTTTCAAAGCTCTTTGCAGGATTTCGACCATAGGGATTAAGTGTAACCTGAGTATGAAGTGTTCATCAAAGGTGTGTAATTCCACCTTCCCCATAGAATGTGCATGTTACGTACTAGCTTGTAGCGACCTAGGTCACCAGGCCTAGGATTAGTTGTAATCAAAGCCACAGTGTAAAATAAACGCTGTGGAGGCAAGATTTGATTTAAGGAGTGTCTAACATATTTCTATGTGCATGGAGCCTAAGTCCAAAGGCTTAAACCATCCACTACATTAAATCACGCAGTGTATTGGGAGCTGGAAAATTTGCGTTTTGGAAATTTTACCCAAATTACTCTATTTTGCTGCTAGGACTAGTAAGTCCTTGTGTTGTTTAGCTCGAAATAACAACAAATGGCAGTACGTGGAATATTTTGCAAAATTATTGAAAACGTGATCACATCATGGAAATTGCACATCATAAAATTGCAGCAATTAGGTACTTGTAATAATAGCATGAAAATTCGAATAAATGTGTTAAATATCAAAGGGGTAATTTAGACATTTAATAATGTTTTTAATGTTTGAAGTAGAGTTGTGTGGAATGGATGCCACTGTGCATTTCACACTTCTTGTGTTAATATGCCGGAATCTATTTTCAAGCACCATTGTTCCGCTGCTGCTGTTCAGGTTGCGCTGAAAGCAAAATGTAGTTGCAGGTTTCTTCAGCCTCTCATGCCTAAGGTGATAATGCAGAGGTTTCCAGCTTTATTGCTGACTAGCTGGAAGGCCCGGCTTTGCCCAGGCTGTTTACAGTTTCCATGCGTGGCCTATACAAGGTGAATCTCAAGTAAAGAATGACATACATTTTTTAACATAGTCGAGTGGCATTATCTTAAATTATCCTCAGTCAATTTAATTCAATTCAACTCAGTACCCTACAGTCAGCAATTCAATGTTATATGGTTGGGGGGTCAAGCTCATTTTTAGAAGAAAGCGGTTACATCATTTGCGACTTAGTAATCATTGTTAAACTGAACTCAAGTTAAATCTGAACTATCACCAGAAAGATTATTCCAAAAACTAATCGCATTTACAAAGAAAGACCAATAGTAAGCATCCGTATTAGCATAGAGCTCAGTCAAAGGTTTAGAATGATTATGCCTACTTCTACAGGGATTGTTAGTCATGAAGATATGGGAGACAAGATGTGAATTAGAAGGTTAATTGAAACGTGTAAACAAGCCCATAGATAATTTATTTTGTCTCACCCTCAACGATTCCCAATATAATGAGTAAAGCATCTCTGTCACACTTGCCGAATGTTGGTAGTTTGCCTTAACGAACCTGGCTGCCCCCTGTTGGACCATTTCCTATTCCAAGATTTTATTCATTCGGTGAGGGTTCCAAATATGAGCGCAGTACTCCAACATAGGGCGAACCAGTGTTGTATACCCAGTTTCCATAACATTTTCTGGACACGTACGAAAAATACGTTGAACAAATCTTAGTCGTTGATTCGCTGCTTCAATAATTTTGGTAAAATGATAGTTCCAAGAAAGATTATTAGAAATATTAACGCTCAGATACTTGACAGTATCGACAGAGGCAAGTTGGACATTAACCAAATGGTATTTAGGAGAATAAACAATCCTTTTACGGGAAATACGCATCACAACACACTTTTCCTTATTTAAATTCCGCGGCCAAACGTTGCACCAAGTATCCAAGGCAACAAGGTCTTTCTGCAATTTGTCAGAATATTCTCTACCTTCTTTCACTTCATTATACAAGGAAGCATTGTCTGCAAAAAATTAAGAATTACACGAACATGATTTTGGTAGGTCATTTATAAATAAAAGAAAGAGTGAGAGCCCAAGGATGCTACCCAGAGGGACACCAGAGGTTACGTCGACCCAACTTGATTCGGCTCCATTAACCCTCTATTGCATGAGTTATTGAAATCGTAATAAAAAAATTTTTTCTTTGTAAATTGATGAACATAAAAATAAGTAGAAGCTTATTGTGCAAAAAAAAATTTTTTTTAATGAAAATTAACCAAAATTACAATTGGTGTCATATTTGGGACTTTATGCACTTGCGCGATAAAAAATT
>JAQGBX010006618.1:0-12276 GCA_034698745.1 Megaphyllum sjaelandicum
CAGTTGTGTCATAGTCGTACAGGCGAGGTCTGTTCAGAGAACCCTCGAAGCTGTCCTGAGACTCATTACCCCACAACATGCTTACGCTGAGAGAACCAAAATGTGTCATCGTCCCATTATCCAACAATTGCACCTCCAAATCTAAACAACAGACCAACTTGGCGTAAGCACAAAAATCACTATAGGGATCTACATATTCAAATTAAAATGCTCCACAGCTAAGGAACGATTTCACACGGGAGAACAAGTTAGAAACCTGAAAGCAAAATATGCAAGATACACTTCTTGAAAGAGACTCGATTGACTAGTCTCTGGCATACTTACAAGTTTCCTGTGGGCCAATATTGCTATATGCTGTATCGTGAGGAAAGAAATCATGTCAAGATTAAGCTACCAGTATTTTTTCAAAGCCTACACCAAGAATGATTAGTAAATGATGGATCAAGTTCTTGATGTGCCGAATATTTCAGGTACTTTTGAAATGGTCGCTCAAGAATGAAAACCTTACAAATGCAAAACATTTGAACATGGAAATTCGGAGATGTATCTATATATGGACATATTTTTTTTTTCAAATTACTTAGTCGGCTTTATACATGCAGATAATGCAGGTTAAAAGTATTCTTTGTGGCAAAAAAAAGATTTTCCGAGTATTTCAGGAAAAAAACGTGAAATAAGCAATCTTTTAAATTAAACTTTGAAAATAAACTTTTACAACTAATTAGTATAGTTTTACAGTATCGGAGCAAATGTCAGCAGTTTTTTTTGTTGCAAGTCTGTTCATTTACTTTTTCTAAACAAGGTGCTTTGGAAGATAGTTGTAGGCATAAAGTGAAATAGCTCCGATACTTTTTTCAAATAGTTAACGAAAAGAAAAACTAGGAACTGGTAATTTAACTTTTTAAAAATTTTAAATGAAAATAAAGTTCATTAATTTAAAATTTATGCAATTTTAAATATTACCAATTAAAATATAAGACGTATCAGTCAAAAAATGGCAAAATTTACATGGCTAAAATGGAAATAATTTGTAGGTAGTAAGCTTATATTTAAATAAAGTATCAATTTCAAAATTGAATTAAAATTTCGTTACATAAACTCATGAAGTGAGCTCAGTGGTGCAGATCACACTTCCCACAGAGAATATGTTCCGTTCAAAATTGCACGACCTAATACCTTATACCAATACCCTTTAATCTGAACTTCCTTCAGTCTCCAAATTTCTTATCCATCAATATTATCAATCGAACGTCGATTACTGGTTCCTGGAACAGCTAATACCGCAGTATGCTTTAGTCGGCGATGGCGCCTAAAACTGTCCTTGTTCATGTTCCGCACATATCGTGTAGCATCATGTGTTTGCTTGCACAAATTAGACGAATTGCTGATCACGTTCCAAGGTCCTGAAATTCATACAGAAAAAGTCTGAATTGAACAACATCCGATCTTCTGAAAGCGTCTTCTTAGGCCAGAATTCCAGAAGACACCAAGAGTTAGCAGGAGAAACAGTGTAAGTGGAGAAAGAAGAGATGATTTGACGAAAAAAGAAGAAGACTAAAGGAAGCCAGAAACCTGGAGAATGTTAGTCAGCAGAACTGTATACCAATATTACCGTTTCCAAGACAATCATTAACACAGCTTGTATGTGCCATTACACATGTACACAACAATTAAGTATATACTTTTCAAAGGAATTACTTCCAGAATAGAGATTTAAACGCTTTTAGAGAAAGAAAGGGAAAACTGATACCAGAAAAAAAAATAGATAAAAGAGTATGAGAAATTCCCAACATTCTCAAGCACCTGAAAAAAAAATTAAACTTCGATATAGTGAAAATCCATATCTTAATGGAAACCTATTAACCTCTATGTATATACATGCACCAACAGCAACCCAACAAAATTCTGCAACAAATCATGGGATCTTTCAAGTTGATGCAGTTAAAGAAACTAGGGTTCAATAAAAATGTTAACAATAATTAAACTGCTTATACGAACTTCATGGATATTAATAACCCATACAAATACTTCACCACACAGCTTATGCAGCATACTGCATTGTGTGCAGCATTTTCTGTCTTCACGTTTGATCACCATTTTGAGATATCACTGTTTTTAGTTTAATCCTGCCTATGCCACACAATACATTTCCAACAATATTTTATGATATTTCCGAATTTATTCTTAAGCTTTTCTACTCTCACGGATAGAGAATGCATCCTAAAATGTCTTTCATCCATTAACACTTCCCATTTCAATAATGTCTCTGAGGCTGGAAATCCTTTAGAATGCAAAACAAATCTAATTTTTTTAAAAGGCATTCAGAAACTGCCACAACTGGTGTAATTCCTACCTCAATAATTTAGGAATATGACAAAAAAGATCAGAAATGCGATATCCCTAATAAACATTTCTGTAAAATGAAGCAGCAGATAATTAAATAAAAATTGTATTAAAAGTACCAAACGCAAGTATTGTAAGGCAAATTTATAAAAAAAAAGTTCAGTTTACGATTGTGGGATAAGATATCACTTCCTTTGCTACTAATAGCTGACATTGATGATGATTGTAGATTCAACACAAACTGGCAACTACAAATATTAAAAACAACAAAATAATCCGCAAAATGAAGTAGATTCCACGGTTTAGCACGAGCATGGCATTCAGATACTCTGAACAATTTGAAAAAGCACTTCTTTCTTTTACGAGTTTTCAATTAGAATGTCTTTAGCATTTATTTAAAAAATAGAACATGGCAACTTAAATTTTAATTAACAAGTGATTGGAATCGACGATGTAAGCCAATAACCTACAATAAAGTGCTTACAACATAACTGAAATGAAGAACTTACAGATTCGCTAAATAATGCTTGCAGTTTTGTCCAAGATTTATACTAGCATCACAATTGACCTTTACATAAAGCATGTGCTTTTCATTCGGTATTGAGTTCCTTATCTAAATACCAGCCTCTTGCCATACTGCACATTTATGGCAAAGTGCCCATAAAACGGTTTATGTAAAGACTTCCTTATTACCAAACTGCAAAAATAGACAAAAACGGGAATTTTGATACAACTGATTTGTATTTACCATTTTCTTTAAAAAAAGCTACGTCATTTTTTTGTACTTTGATTTTTGTCAGGAAAATTCAACCATCTACCTACCAATATTTCATTTTACATAAAATTCATCATCATCACATAAGACCAGAAATGAAGAAAAACAAAGGAAAGGCTACACCCCAAAAGAATATCCCTCTATATTTTCTGTATACAATTATAATCAATGAACACTCAACTTGAAAATTAAGGAGAAATAAATGCAATTCTAGTATATATTCGTGGATATTTTTTTTCTTTCTCGCTTAAAATCAACACTATAACCGATGCACTTTGAAATGAGCTTGAAAAGCAACCCAAAACCCACCAAAGCCTTTGTGGTCCGCGAGTCTTTTTTTGCTCAAGAAGCCCACTTCCAAAATAAGAAACTTAAAAAGGATTACGTCCGAATTTCAATCATTCAAACCAATGTTAAAAGCACGAATCAATGTGACTGAATTTACACTCTCACTTGCAAGATTAGCAAAATTCCAGAAAAGTTCGATTGTGACCTTTGCTCGGGGCAATTTTAACAATCAATAAATGGGATGTGCTACGAATGAAACTAAATTGTTCGGAAATGATGAGAGATGGGTAGGCCGAACATAATAATGAAAGTATCAGGACATTACTAATAGCTGGACATTGAGCAAAGATTAAAACCATTTCAAGTAAAAGCAATGAATAAAATACTGGGATAGATACAGAATAACACTACATTGGCCAAGTATTTCTTGTGATAAAAAAAAACCGGGAAAAATCACTTAAAAACTTGGATTGGTTTTTCACGTTTTGCCGCTGTCTTTTGTCAGTGTCTAGGTCTATGCAAGAGTGCAATTCTTGCAAACCCCACGGTATGCATCCCTTCGAAGATTATGCAGAATGAGAAAGTTTAAACAATCACGTTAACTCGGACTTATTGTGGGTTACATCCCTTGAAAGGTTTCAACAAAAGAGGCACAAATTCACACGAATAATCACAATTATGTATTCTCCATTTGATGCGCATGATAGGCACTTCTAGTTACGGAAAGAAAGAAAAAAAACGCGGCTTCCAATAGTTCGGCTAGAGGTAAGAGCTCCACAAAGCCAAAATGATACATTATTGCACGAGTACAGCAGAAAAACGAAAGGTTTTCAGCTGCTTCTTGGTTGGGTCAAATCGTATTGGAATGCTAGCAGGGTTGCGTATGTTAAATATTCAATGGCAAGTCAACGTGCGAACGAACACTTCCTGTCATGAAAGCGTTTCTACGAATTTAACACATCATCCGTTTCATGACAACGTGCAACGGCACGGAGACAACTACGATACCGTCCAAAAATAACACATCACAGAAACATGTTACGACAAACAGCATCTTCCCATTACCTCTCATTATACAGCGTGAGTACAAAGTCTATTACCGCCCAAAAATCAACAGAATGGGTGCAAATATGAAAAATCGGATATGGCGAACATATAGTAACCATAGGGTGCGGAATGCAATGGTGCACCATTAGGTCCTATGTCTTAAACGGTAACAGCTGTAAAGAAAAAATCAATTAGAAAGTTGTAGGGCAAAATGAATATTTGCACCCATTCTGTTGATTTTTGGGGGGGAAACAGACTTTTAACTCATGCTATATAATGTAAATGCTATTGGTGATGAAAGCTTAGACAAGCTATAGTGTGCGAAAACCTAATCGCGCTCAAACGTCTGAAATAAATAAAATTGGAATATACTCTTTTGGCAGTGAAAATGAAGCGCAAAGTTTAAAAAAGTTTGAATATGGTTGCAAGAGTGGTCTTAAAAAGGTATTATAAATGCCATGAATCTCTTTAGTCACAAGTGAAAGAGGGTCCACCTAAATTTCTGGACAATGAAACATAACAGCGCCTTTCCTGAATTCAGGTTTAGTGATGTTTGAATCATTTCTCGAGGCACATTCACCGGATACCAATTAACCCCCAGATGACGCAATTTTTTACCGGTTATGGGTGGACGGATATGAAACGTAGATGGAATTTGGCAACACAAACTCCGACCTATTACATGCAGCCAAAATGATTCTAAAACCTTCAGCTACACTTAACCAAAAGTATGTAGCATCGTTTGCCCCAAAATTTCATCTTAAAAAAGCTAAAGCTACTAGCTAACATTTCTGAATTCGATTAAACTCAAAAAAGAGATCTAAAATTCATTTTGATTTTAAACTAGAAGCACCCATCACTGACACAAGCACACACAAAAATCAAATACGAGTTTTCCTTATTAACCATTATCTTTTAAACTCGTTCGAAAAACAAACAAATAATAATAATTATAATAATAATAATAATAATAATTAAGCAACCGATTAAAACTAAAATACGAAGAAATATTCATGGGATAGTTTTGACTAAGTGGTAAATAGCAATCCCATTACATGGGATACATTATACATGTATATGGATAAAGCTTCACGTTTCTCTGCAAACCAACCAAGGCAGCAATTAAAAAAAATGAATAACATTTCCCAGAAAAAAAAAATATACTATTGATTGAATTACTAAAAAATAAAATAATACTTTACTACATTAAAATAGCTTGGTAAATTAAGGCGTGTGGATCTCTTGTACGGGATATAGCAGTACTTGCATTAATTTTAACAAAAAAGCTCCCAAACCAAATTACTAAATTTTTCGTAAACTGATACTAATCAATTTTATTTTGAATTCATTACAGTAAATGAAATGCCTACCTCAGTCAAAAAATGCCAAACAATTAAAATCTCAAAAGCTAATGTCAGCATTTCCACATATGTACCAGCCAATATGAATCGTGCCAACATGAAACGAATAATTAAAAATTGAAAAGCATTTATGTTCCATAAATTTGATAATAAAAATATTAAGTTCATGAAACTCAGTCGATTCCAAGTTGTATAGGAAAATTTATTTCAATTTAAAATATAATAATGCCTACACCCAATGGATTCCAGATGTCGTTTTTTATAAATCTAAAATATTTATTTAAAAATAGTTACACAAAAGCTCCATTCACAAATTTAGCATAACAATTTGAATTGCATAGCTGTTTGTATGGTGTAGCCAAAATTTCACCGATTTTTGCATATTAAAAATTAATATACATTAAACATGATATAACACAAGTTATATCAAAATTTGCAGGCTAACATTTGGTAGGTTAATTTAATAAAATTTGAACTTGGAAATTGATTACGATTTCATCAAAATAACAACAATAAAGGATTATATTCACAGGAAACACACACACACCTTCATTCACCAAGCTTCACTTGAAAACATTGCAATTGTCAATAACTTTAGAGCGGGTCATTCACCGTCTGAACCCACAAATGATGGTAAATCTAATCTTAAACTAAATTAGCAAGAAACAAAAATAAAAAGTAGGCATGCACAAATGACAAATGGGAAAGGCAGTAACCAAAAAATACACAAAAAAAAAATTCTATGTTGACTTTATCACAATAACTCACCACATGAAGACGTTTCTGGTACATGCTCTTCGCTCTTTTCTCAAAAACTAACACCAAGTGACCGACCTACCAACACCGACTGACCGATCAAAACCCTGCTTTCCTTTGAACACTGTAAATTTTTGTACCACTACTGTGTGTTTTAGTATAAAGATATGGGGACAATCCTTTCAGAAAGAAATATAATTAGAAAAAAAGTTGAAATGTTACCATTTACCACGAGAATGGTTTAACTTGAAGAATTGGAAGGGCAGCTGTGACTCGCCCAGAGCGTTTACCATACAAATTCATTCAAAAAACGCTGTGTGAAATCATGCTGTAAAAATCTCGAATTGTCCGTCAAATTAATCAGGCTTTTGGCAACAGAAAATATTTTGCCTTAGTTAACCACTGTTTTAACTTGTAAAATTAGTTTTAAATAAAAACGAGCAGGCTTACACCTTTCATTAACATTTTTTTTTTAAATTTGAGATTTGGAAAAAGTGTCTAAATTGGTAATTTATACTGCAAAAAATGTACAGAAAGAAAAGGGAATATTAGAGAGTATCTAAAATAAATGGTACAATGTTTACATTTCAATATTTGCAAGAGAAAACGTATTTAAACTAGTAAGTTACTACTAGAAAGTCAATCACAATTATGAGTGAAAACCTGGATCAAATCCAATGTTACCATTCTGATAGCGAGTCACAATCTTCCCTTCCAACAACCAAAGATACTGGGCAATCTTACAAAGGGCAAGCACCAGGGATAGAAATACAAATCGATGTTTTACGGGAGAAGTAAGAGATAGTTAAGAGAAAGAAAGAAAAGAAAATTGGGGAAAAATGATTTAAACTTAAATAATGTTATATGTTTCCTATTTACAGACGTTGGTAAAACACAAGGCAGGGGACAAGAGACATTGGGAAGCCTCACGTGCCAGCCAGCCTTACCACTGACAATCAATCCCAAATTTTAAGTGATGTCAATATTTTATATAAATATTTTAATCATTGGACCGGGTTTGTGGAGAGACAGCAGATTAGGGATCGAATTGCATGGTATGCCAAGTAAAAAGGGCAAATTGTTTGTTATATGTTGGGCTAAGGGATGGAGGGACCGGGATAGTAAATAAAAAAGATGAAATTGCACTTCAGATATTCCACAATAATAATTGTGAAACTGATAAAGCATCTACACTTTTTTTTAAAAAAATTTTTCAGCGTGCGACTAAATAACCAGCGTGTCTACTGGATTGTCCGAAGCTAAATTCGCAAATCCATCATAAGATTTTGTTTCTTCTCAAGTGCAAGGCTACCTAAAAGCGACAAATTTCTTCAGATTGAGAATCGTCGCATTTAAAGGCCCAACTTTTTATGAGTTCAATTTTAGACCCAGAAGACACCTTGGCAATTATTTAACTGTATCGCACTGCTTTGATTTCTAAAAAAAGTTGATTTTCCTCGAGGAAGAAGGGATGGTGGAATTAGAGAAGGGGGAAATCATCCTCGATTCACAATTATCACAATCAACAAAATTTGATATTCCAAACTAACAAGAAAATAGCTATTATAAAAATACATTGCTTACGGACAAGTATATTTGGAATTCAGAGCGGTTGGGGGAAGGGAAGAGGGAGAAGCGCGGGCAAAAACTTGGGCTAGGAATTTGGTCCACTCACGTGTTATGCGTGAGGTCCAGTTGCAATTTGGTATGCACCGCGTAACTTCTGGGAGGAAGGTGAAACGAAAGGACAGTTTAGTGATTAGTTTTTAAACTGGGGCAGGAGGAAAATGGCGCGCCAAGCGGCGGAACGGAGCAGCTCGGTGTGCTACTGCTTGCTCTGACATTGCAAGCATATCGCCAACAGAAGCAGATTCAAAAATTGGTCGTGCTCCCACTCATTCGTACGACACTGCTGCACTGCGATTTAAGCGGCCCCATTCCGCTACAAGCACCGCGTCACTTCATCCCTCACCGCGTAGTGTCAGGAGCTTTGCTTTCCTATATTGTCACCATAAGGTGTGATCCTTTAGTGTCACCCTGTAGACTGGTATCTTCCTTGTCATACGGTTTCTGCCTCGTATAAGGTAGCCCTGGGTGGCGCTTCTTGAACCCCCTCCACCATTTTATGGACAGCCCTTTCACCGTTTCACTGCAGTACATGTACATGCTTCCCGTGGGGCGTCGCCCCTCCCTTTTCAATAGCTTGTTGCCGTAGTCTAAGATTTTCTTAATGTCCACCGGGTTACCCTCTGCAGCCTTCGATTCTACGAACTGTACTATTTCCTCCTCTTCCTCCTCGTACAGTATCGTTGGACGTCCGCCTTTGGGTCTTTTGTAAGCCATAGAGGAAGTGCTATAGTCGCCCGATAGGTTGCTAACGTCGTGTCCAGGGCTTACATACACTACAAATGGAAACAAAAAAATAGGATTGGTGCCACGGTTGGAACTAAACAAAACTGGGCGGAGGGAATGGGTGTTTAGCTTATTTTCACTGGTACAGTCAGTAGAATCATCGGTCACAATTATCGTGTATTGCACAATATATGCTCTACGAAGCAGTGTTTAAAAACATTATGTAACTTGTCATTTTTTGATGAAATTCTTAAAACTCATTGGCACATTATGTGTATAGATTTCCACGTATCTTATAGGAAAGTTTTAAGAAAGCTACATAGAAATGGATGCAAAAAAAAAAGATTACAATCATCAAACTTTAGTCAGCAATGCAAATAAAGAGCATGTAAACACATTTACTTCTATGTATTTTTGATTATAACCATTTTTGTCATTGCAAAATTTCAACATTACAAAATCAAAACTAATGAAACGAAATATGAACAGTTTACATTAAATAAATTCATGATAGCAAAAGCAGAAAATCCGCAATGAAGATGAAGATTCTTGACATGAGCATATGGACCGACAATTCTACCATTAAATCTGACAAACCAAGATATAGATGCGTTACTGCAAAGACCATGAAAATAAGCAGACACTCCATCACATGAGATTTGCGTGGGGGAAGTGCTATGTTAGTTCAGTAATTAATTAGTAACTTTACAGATTTTGTACGTTTCAATTATAATTCCTATACAATCTTGTACTGAATTAAAACAACTTCAAGTAGTCAGCGCAACAAAATATCCAGTGGTTGTTGCCTGTCAACCCAACTGCAAAACAAAAATTAAAAGGAGACAAGAAAAAACCCAAACACGAATGACAAACATAGTTTGACAACTTTAGTTTCCATACATCTTTGGCCAATAAACAAACCCAGAATAAGTAACTGAATTTTTTTTTTCAAAATTATATTTCTTGTATTCAGAATTTGACAGTGCCACTTAGATTACATTTACTTATATTAAGCACCTCCTCCACCAATCTCGATTTATAAATGGGACCAATTTTGTTTGAGATTGTCTTGTGTTCATTCTTTCAATTTGAACAGGCATAAATTGCCATTGAATGTTTTAATTTTAGTTTGTAGTACCATCTTCACCCTAGATGATCCATAAAAGATGCAAGAAATTATTGTTCAGCTTTACAAACGTGATGCTGAGATGAATGCATTTCGGATGACAAATGCAGAATCATGGGCAGCAGTGACAAATTTCGGAAAACATTTATCAACGATATCTTTTCTGATTAACAGAATAATTCAATCTTAAAATCTGGAACGACTAATAATAATCATGGTTTTGAATCCCAAAATGCTTTTCACTGATTTCTTTATTACAGTATCTTGTTCGCTTTGCATCAGATAAAAGACATGTTACCACTCAATCCAAAAATATTAAAAAAGCAACACTCCATGACAAGATTTAAATAAAGAGTGAAAGGATGGGGAAAAAAACCTCTTAAGAAGTTGAGAAAGATCTGCTTTTGAACCGTGGTTGTAATATTGAATACAGCATTATTGGTATTATACAGCTCATTGGTTGAAGTGGCGGAAAGATAATTTGGTGAAGGAAAACTAGCACAGTTTGAGCAAGAATGACAGGCTGCAGAAGGTATAACCAGTGACACCGACCCACCAAATGATGGACTGTCTCCAAAAGAGAGAAGAAATGGGCGTGGAAAAGAAAAGGCTGTAATATGTAGAATAGATTTGGCTGGTCAATTAGTCACTTACTGCAAATGCAGTAAAGGGCACTGCTATGTAAACCCAATGCTGTATAGTATACGATACAGTAAGGGGTTAAATTGCACCTACCTTACATTATTCCGTGAATGACCGCAATTAACAGTGGTGAAATTAAAACGTTGATGGACTATTCCAAAGATTTTAGTAGTATTTTATGAAGATGAAGACAAAATCTCATAATACGAGGGCTTTGTACAAAAATTGCAAAATTACTGTAGCATACATCAACTACACTCAAATGGATTTCCCCCCAAACGTTTCAAAAAAAATTGAATTAACCTTTCCCATTACGGAATATTTTGTAAGATAGGAAAAGTCCATTCAATGTTTCACAGATATATACCATAAGAGTGAACAATTTGAGTAGAAGTGGAAATTCAAGTCTCCCAGGAATCTGACCAAAAATGACTGACAGGCAACACCAATCGATATATAAACATATATTACAAAGAAAATGTGCAAAGCACAAATATTCATAGCAGAGACACTCCAGTACAAGTGAAAGGATTAGGGATTAACCACGTTTTGGAAAACAACGAATGTGTTTTTTTTAAGCAAAACACCAACATGTATTATAAAGAGAACAGAAGAACGAATGTTCTTACCTTAAACAGTATCTACAAATAAAAATTAGCTATTGCCATGTTTTGCAATCGCGAAGGTACTTGTTAGAATAAAGAAGAAAGGAACTCAAGTTAATGTTTGTTTCCCATTTAAGAATCTGTTTTCAGATATTTTAACTCGGAACAAAAAATTAAACCTTAAAATATGGGTCTCCAGAATTAGTTAAGTAGCTCAATAGCGGACACTTAGACAGAAGCAATGCGAATCATACTGTACTGTGGCAGTCATGAAGGTTCTTGTGCGCAAAAGGACTAATAACTACTTGATTTGAAATCGGCATAATCCCTGAGGACATTTTTTGAACTAATTAGCGTGTTTTGCGAAGTTTCTGTCCAAGTGCTCCAAAGGTAATCTCTGTCTTTGATGAAGAAAACATAGTTTCATAAACAAACGGTAAATTTGAATGAAATTGTTGTGTGAACCGTAATGAAAATTGCCATTTTTATAAAAACATTACCTAATACTTTAGTTATTTATTTTCAGTAGAGTCACAGTTATCAGGGTTATTTTTCTTTACATACATTTATATTATTATGTAAATCTGTCCGTTATTGTTAAATAGCATTAATCATATTATTGTTTATTTGAATATGTATAAATACTTTGATATTAACAATAAATGCATTATTTTTAAACAATCTATATTCAACACGTTTTTCTGTTTACCCCTTCCGGCTTATCTGAGATGACCCTGGTCCACATCACCTCGGATAATCGGGACTCCAATATATTTAAGTTGTTATACCAGAGATTTCATGAATTTGTGATGGCAGATCTGTCTTAAATGTATGACTAACCATTAAATGTAGGCAAGTAGAGACAGCTGCGTCACATTTTCAATCCAAAAAATACCATATACAGTAGAACTCCAATTATCCGAATCAACTGGGACCGGACCCCATTCGGATAATCAAAAATTCGGATAATTGGATTTTTTC
>JAQGBX010006619.1:0-12276 GCA_034698745.1 Megaphyllum sjaelandicum
ATTCTTGAATCATGTCTTAGAAAGTAGTTTAAGTAGCTTACCAGAAACTATGAAATCTTGCGTTTCTTCTGCCATTTATGATGACTAGAGTCTAGAAATAAACGCACCAGTCGTAAGTAAAATAAAGGAACAATGAAGATTAGCCTTTTAGCAGCTGATATGGCCATCACGTAAAGAGTTAGCGTAATCAGTTTATCAGTCTATCAAGTTATGTATTGTATGTTGGGAATTATCTAACGTCCTAAAATTTGGACATTTTTAATACAATTAAAAAAATTCGCAAAAGAATACTAAGATTTCTCTGCTTCAAGTGAGAAAGTTTCAGTATTGACCGATGAAGATGTTGGCAATGTTGAAACATTGACAAATAAGAGAGAAAAATATGACAAATTTTGCAAAATTAGCCTCGGAAAATGTGCACAATTTGTAAAATTTACCTAAAAACAACGAAAATGCCGTCGACTGAACAAGGGTTAGCGCGTGCTCAGGAGGCCAAGGACATGCGTTGTGTCTGGCTGAAGGTCAGGACGAGAAGCCGAGGAGGCCGGGCGTTGTCCTTTATACCCAGGTGCGGCCCACCTGGTGGTCACTCCCGTGACCTATGGCGCCTCTGACCTTGGCTGTGGGCCGACCATAAAGTCCGTTCGTGGTCGCCACATTACTCCCCCACCAGTGACAACGTTACAGTAGCGACGGTTGGCCGTAGCGCATGAAGACGGGGAGGGAGATCGCCGTTTCTCTGTGGGTGCCGGAGGCGCTGTGCCGCACGGTCGAGATGCCGCAGATGGAGGTAGCGCTGTCGGGGATACCGGTGGTTCTGGCAGCGGTCGACGTACATCCGCCGCGTCACCCGCGGTGTCGACGCCTCAAAAAGTCGACTTGAGGCAGTCCTTGTCAATGGTTGTCCATTTGCCCCGGATCAGCAGAGTGAAAGTTCTCCCCTGCCATGCCAGGACCTCGAACGGTCCGTCGTAAGGGTGCTGAAGCGGGCGGCGGATGGCGTCTTGCCGCACAAACACGTGCGTAGCTGTCTCATGATGCGCGGGCACGTAGTTGGGCGAGTGGTCATTGGCCGTGCCTGGCGTCGGCCGCAGCTGCTCTATGCAGTCTCGGCGCTGGCCAGCGAAGTTGGCTAGGTCCACCGTGACCGTTCCTGGCTATTAAAACTCCCCAGGAAGCCGAAGGGTGGGGTGCCGTACACCATCTCCACGACGGAGACTCCCAGGTCTTTCTTGACTGCCGTCTGGATGCCGAGGAGAACGGTGGGAGGAACGTCGACCTACCGCTCCGTAGCGTGGCATTCGATGGCCGCCTTGAGCTGGCGGTGGAATCGCTCCACCATCCCGTTGTCCGCTGGGTTGTATATTGTCGTACGAATCCGCTCTGTGCCCAGCAGTGCTGCCAACGACGCGAATAACGCGGACTCGAATTGCCAACCCTGATCCGATGTGATTCGGGTGGGCCCCCCAAAGTGCGAGATCCATCCCTCGACAAAAGTCCGGGTTACCGTCTCGGCCGTCATACAGTCTATGGGAAACACCTCCGGCCACCTGGTGAAGCGGTCCACGCAGGTTAGCGCGTAGGTGAATCCTCTTGATGGCGGTAGTGGGCCGATAATGTCAATGTGGACGTGTTCGAAATGGCGGTCCGGCAGCGGGAAGGAACCCAGGGTCTCATGGGTATGCCGCAACACTTTTGACCGCTGACATTGCATGCAGCCGCGTGTCCAAGCAGAGCAATCGGCTTTTACTGCCGGCCATACGAAACGGACAATAATCAGCTTGGTCGTGGTGCGAGCGCCGGGGTGTGACAACCCATGCCGGCTGCTAAACACCCGGGCGCATAACGAGTGTGAGACGAAAGGGCGGTTGACCTACAGCGAAACATTACAGTACAGGGGCCGAGCGCCGGATGCTTGATATCAGTTGTGAACTGGCCCAGGTAGTCCAGTGGCCGCAGAAGGCAAATGTTTGTGGCTTATGATCAATGAAGATCGTGAAAACGTGGCCCTCCACCATGTGCCGGAAATGTTTCACCGTGGCGTAGGCTCCTAGGAGCTCGCGATCATATGCGCTGTAGTTGCGCTCCACTGGCGACAGTTTCCGTGAGAAGAACGCGAGTGGCTGCCAACTCCCATCATTGACCTGCTGCAGTACCGCACCTACAGCCAGTTCCGATGCGTTGACCATTAGGGCGAGGTGCCCTCGCGAAGATGGGTGTGCTACCGTGGCCACGTTGGCCAGCTCGCGCTTGCAGGCAGTGAATGCGGTCCTGGCCTCCGGTGTCCATGCGATCGGCCGACGGTCGTTCTTTTTGCTGTCCTTAAGGTACTCGTTAAGGACAGCTTGATGTTGCGCCGCAGCAAAACAAATGAAAGACGTGTTGAAAATTCATTTTCCCCCCCACAATTTTTCATTTCAGAATTTTTTTTTGTTCAAAGTTTCATGTATAAATTTGCAGAAAGTCCCTGCATTATGTTTAATTCATAATAGTATAAATTTCGCAGAATAACATTCTTAAAATTATGTGGTTTGTCAAAGATTAAAAGCAATTAAGATGCACTCCTAATGTATATCTCTCAACTGGTGGCAATGCGTCGTAAAACCTTCCTCACCAATTCAGTTAATAATGTAGCCAATTGGTGGCGCGCCATGTCAACGCATGCTCAGTTCAATAGTGGTAACAACGTCTATTAGTATAAAATAAATATTTTTAATTTCATATTTATTAAAAAAAACGTGGATCTGCTGCTACGCCACCCTTCTCATCCCTGGTCCCGAGGGTAAGAGTCCTGTTAGCACCCTCCCCCTCATCCTGGCCCCCAAGGCCCTATAGCATAGCTAATGCATTTGGATTTCCATTACTTTTTTTCATAAACATTTTTGTTCTTTTCAGTATGTAGTGATGAACCTCCATTTGGTGCAAAACTGTTTGAAGAATTCAAAAACTTGCATAGCATCATTCAATCAGTTATTGAACTGGAAAAAGGTACTGTAGGCCTACCAGTTGTTGAATTGTCAATTGTCGATATGCACATGTATTTTTTTTTTAGATTTGAAGTACTAATACTTGACATTTTGCAGACAAATGTCTTCCAAAAATAAACCGTGAGGAATATTTTGAAGACTTTATGCAATGGCTTAGAGACAATGGCGTTAACTTAGATGGCATCGGCATCGCTCAGTTTGAACATGGAGAGTGGGGATTGAAAGCAGAACGGGAAATAAAAGTTGGTACAGTTTCTTATAGTATTTCGTTGGTAATGTTTCTTTGTTAATTCTAACATCCTAACCACCATAGTTGTCTATTTTAAACAAATATGTGATCCTTTTATGGCGTATGATTTGATATGTTGAGCAAAAGTACATTTGATGAGTTTTAAGTAAATTCTCAATAGGAAAGATTTTAATAATTTCAAAGATAAAAGATTTATTCGTCAGGGTGTATTGAATATAAAAATTGTTTGACTTTAAAAATTTGAAGTCTTATCTTCTTTTAAGTTAGCTTAATTTAGAAAACTATATGAAATTTGTCTTTGATTTTTTATTGACATGTGCTACTTTTTTGTCTTTTGTAAATGTTGCAAATTTTCAACACTAACTAAATTGTTACATATTTTCATATTTTTAAAAATTAAATTAATAAAGTACATATTTAATGTGTGTTTTGTATTGTTTTTTTATATTTATAATGTGTTTAATGTTTCAATTTCAATTCTGTTTTTAAAGGAGGATCAACTATGGCTCTCAGTACCTCGTACTTTACTCATGTCTAATCACACAAACAAATCTCCAAATCTAGGTAAGATAATTTAAAAGTATGGTCTTTGATTTGAGATTCCGTGTGATAAAAATTGCCCCATTTAAACATTTTGGAAAGCCCAGTAATTTCTAATTTTTGAACAATAATTAAATGTTGACTTTATTAAATTTTCAAAAATGTTTAAAAAAACATTAATGTATTAAATCGAGCAGAATGTGTACGACGAAATAAACCTAAATGCTAAAGAGATTAAAACTGCAATTTTTCAGGGCAAATAATGTATGTTAATTTTTTTTTTGTAAGAATTTATTACATTAGTCATTATTTTTATAAACCTAATGTCCATGTCCTAATAATCTTTATTGAAATTTTTACCACCATAAAAGTAATTTTAGAATATAGTATTATTTACTTGGCCTGTAGATTCTCGAACTGGATATTTAAATGATTGTTATTTCTTTCAGATGAGGTTCTCAAAACTGATCCAATATCCAAGCACCTGCCAAATGTAGCATTGTCTCTGTATTTATTGGAAGAACGTTTGAATCCAGCTTCATTCTGGACTCCTTACATCAGTATCCTTTTAAATCAACGAATTTAATAGTTTTGACAACAGTATGTAATTTCCTTAGCCATTCCTCAGATATTTTGCCCTCAGAGTACAATACAGTCTTATATTTTAGTCCAGAGGAGATGGAACTTTTGAAAGGTTCACCTTGCTTAGGTACGTTTTTTTTCCCTACAAAATACAGTTTGAAAGCAGGGTGTTTGAGTAGCCATAAGATGTGTTAACTAAATTTATTTGAGCTATTAGCCAAAAACTTGCCATCCATTCATTCACCTATTGATATTATGACACAATTTGTTCAATAAAACGAAAAAAAAAATGAAGAGATCATTGACAAATTATAAGATACCTAGATGGCTTCATGAGCATTTTGCATTTAGAACTCAAACTACGGTATGTTTCTGGTTCTGGGCAAATTGATTAATGCTTCTTCTGTTTTTCCCTGGCGGCAAATAGAAGAAGCCCTGAAACAGTATCGCCACATCGTTCGGCAGTATGCATATTATTGGCAGTTTTTCCAACGGAATCGAGACTCACGAACTCTGCGTCTGAAAAATAAATTCACCTTCAGCAGTTACAGGTAGGACACACTTCCGCTGTTATATGCATGCGAATAACGAGCAGAGCACAAGCTCGCAAAGAAAATGTCTTGAAAAAAATCTTCATGGATTTTACGACTTTCAACAGCAGTTCTAAACCAAGCGTTTTTAGGCAGAGTAAACACATAAAAATTAAAAATTCTAAAGGACATGGTAAAATTACTTCGGAATGCCTGCTTGGTTCCTCAGATTTATCACAGCAAACAGTGTTTGATGTATTCACTGTTAAAGCAATACACTAGTTTTTAAAGGGTTCAGTTACGAGTTCCAGAACCTGCGAAATATTTGCCTATTTGGAATGCACTATATTAGTTACTAGGGGAAATTTTATTACGGTTTTCTTAAAGAACTTATGAGACTTAGACGTACAAAGTGCTTGATTTGAACCTGAATTCCTTGGACGAGTATCTTGGAGAAGTATAATTTTGTCGGGACAATGATTCGTTAACGAATCACAGATTGTTTCGTGGACAAATGATGGTGCATATGAGGGAAATGCACCTTACGGTATTTAACGAAGTTCTGCAGCAATTAAATTGATATTATTACTTATGAATTCTACGTTTATTTCGATGTTCTTGGCACTTTATCTAGTAGATATGGCTAGAAATTGTTGTTGTGGATGGATATGGGTGATATTCTTTCTGCTAGACACAGGATTGCCTATAACTTTAAAAAAAATACCTAGCAAAAAACTATTGTTATTGCACTATAATGCCCAACAAACAACATTATATTAAATGTGCAAACATTCCTATTTTTGCATTCTTAAGATAAGGATTTTACTCCCCAAATTCAGTCTCGGTATTCCATCTAGCTACCCTGACCTGCATTTAACGTGGGGTCGTTAAATATTCTTCAACAAACAAACAAAACTATGATGCTCGACTTATTTCGGAATCATGGAAATGTTTGGTAACAATTTTATATCAAATTGTGTAAACTAGCAAATAAAGTACTTAAGGGGAAACTTTTTGAAAGTTATTTCATGAGCAGGAAAGATTCACGGAATTTGATTCATGTAACGTTAACATGAATTTTTTTGCATGTGATTTTTTAATTCGTGTCAGAATTAAATCATTCCTACCAATAACATCTATAAGATATTTTCTCAAAAGTGCGCATTTATATGGTATTTTAGGGCTGGACACAGGCGATTAATGATTATGAGGATAAACTATTTATTTCAAACTGGGGACATTAGCATGTTACATACAATAACAAAAGTTAACTGTTCCAGGACTGAGTCAAAAACTTAAGAACAAAGGGTTGATGCATGTGAAGCATGTCCTGATCGTGTTGAGGTCCGGGATAGAGAATGTCCAGGTAAAGGTCAGGACCACCAGGTCACAGCCCCCTGGCTTCTATGGCGCTTTGGTGCCCAGACCTGGGGCGTCCATAACTTCCACACTTCCTCCTTTTATCTTTTATCTCATGTCCCCTTCTCCAATGCCCTAGCTAGAACCATAACAGCTCACGGGTCACTACATTATGAGGGGCGTTCATTAAGTTTCCGCAATCATTTAAAAAACACGTCTGTGTGTATTTTAATGAAATTTGTTGAAAAAATTCTTCCTTCATTCCTGAAAATATTTCTACATAAAAGACATGTTTCAAAAATCACGGGTGCATAAAGTTCGATAGCAAAGGAGATAGTGGCTCAGCAGCAGTCTGTTGTTCATTTTTTTTATAACTTCTGATGGCATTTCAGGAGCAGAAATGTGTGAATGGAAATGTCTAAGATTCATGTAATGTCCAAAGCTTGGTCTATGAGTGGATTGAAAAGTTCAGAAATGGACAGACATCTGTGAATGATGCTCAGAGAAGTAGACGAACCAGTGTCTGTCAGAAATGCTGATTTGGAAGATTTGGCTTCAACGCCAGCTAAGCTTTTTTATTGAACAAGGCATATATTCGCTGCCAGAACGATTGTAAAATTGCATCTCCCAAAATGGATTTTTTTAGTAACAGATATCACGTTTACATATATTTAGTTTACAAAATTTCATTAAAATCCGTACAACCGTTTTTCGAAAACAAATTATTGCGGAAACTTAATGAACACCCTTCGAAAATCGTAATAATACCAAAATATTATTATATATTATTATTAATGTTTATTTGTCCACCACAAGGAAGTTGCAAGAGTTCCAGTAGCGGCGCTCTCCCACTTTTTTTAGAGATTAAAACTTCAATAAAAAAAAGAGATAAAATGCCCTCCTAGTATGTTATCTTCCATCTTTGTTTTACCTTTATTCTGAAAATGATGACAGTTTCATTTCAAACAAACTTATTAAGCAAGTATTTTTTATTCGCATGAATGTGCGTAGCGAATGTGACAAGTATGATTAAAAGATATTATAAAACAACAGAAATCATGAACATGGCGAAGTAAAAAAGGCGGTAAACGGAGTATTTACACGTCGATAATGGCGGGTCTTTGGGATTGTCCGCAAGAATTGCGAAGCAAACACTCCCCACGTGTTTGGGCAGTACTTGTAGTTAAGACACTCAAATTGGAACACCTGTAATAGCAATTAAGCAAGTATCCTCCAGGTAAGCCTGGATGAGTCTTCTAAATCCAATTGTCCTGGTCAACTTGATTGGCATTGCAACATGTAAGTGGGTCATCCGTCGTCCATCATGGTGCAGGCAGTTGATGACCAGTAAGCACAAAAAGTTTACTCGAAGGCTCTTCCATGGATTTTCTTCTGAATCAGGTCCTTAATGGCACTCTACCGAAGTGACAAAGCACAGTGCTAAATAGTACTGCTTCAAAATATAGGTTCTTAAAATCGATAACGATGGTCCACACATTCAACAAGTGTGGCAGCTGACTCTGAATTGATTGGACACTTCCTACGAAAAAAAAAGTCCACACTCTACACAATAAAAGGCGTCACTTATTGCTTTTCAGAATTGAAACTAACCAAGAACACTCATAAACTCATCACAGAAAATGTAATTATTATGTATAAAAGAGTTCATGGTAGGATGCTGTTGACATAACAACGATGTTTGACAAGTTTTCCACCCTTGGACAAGTTGCACTTATGGTCCAAATCCATGGTTGCAACCACTGCGACAAAGCGATGAGGATGGCTAATGTCTTTTGCAAAAATTTTGGCAGTTCACAAACACAAAAGTTTTTTAACCATTTGCCATTTTTTTAAAAAAAAAAATACGTCATTGTTCTGGACATTACCAAACGTGGGCGAAATATGATGCTGCGCTATGCATTTTTTTCAGCGTGTGGTATCACTGCACAGCTGTTATGGCACTGCAAACGTGGTGTCTCTTGTGTCAGTGTTCCAGCTCATGTTGTTCCTGTGGCAGTGACGAATCGATGTGTGGGAATGATGTAGTGATATTGCACCATTTTGGAAAGACAAATGAGAGGAATTGAAAGGGAAAATCTTTCTGTATATTTTGACTGCGTGGGAAAAAAACAAACTTTAAAAGACATATCGAAGTATGTTATTCCCATTATTGGAATAACACATGTTCCAGAGAAAATTGAAATCAAGGATTTGTAAAATATTTAATAATTTAGATATTTACATGAGCATCCTTTTAAGGTCATTCGGGATACTTGAAGCTTGAATCTTTTGGGAAAATATAGTTTTTTGGATTTTTTTTAGTATGTTGGACCTCTTCAACATGCAGTAACTACGTTGCGAAAATGAAGGGAAAAGATGCTCCATTGATTGGCAAAACGTTAAAATTCTGCACTACAGTGGAACCTCATTTAGAAGAACTTGTTTTATACGTATTTCTGATAATACGAACTACGGTTTAAACAAACAAATTTTGACGTCCCATGAGATGCGTTTTAACGAGGTTCGGCTGTATTGTTTCTGTATTTTGTTTTAAATTAAAACATTGAATAATGCACATGTTTTGATTATTTCGTGAACAGTTCATAAGATATTTTCATTCTCAAAGTAGTAAAGATGATGATGATGATGAAGAAGAAATGCAAAATTCTACTTGAAAACTATCAATCGAGGAAAATCCTCTCGTAAATGTTATTGCCATCCAGAGTTGCTTTCTAAATTTAGATAATTGCAGCCATAGGGGTTATCAACCTCTCGTCTAAATACTTTCCAATTGTACGTGCATTTTTTGAGGTTCTATCATGAGATTACTATACAGAAGAGACCCCGCATTGGACTGCCATAACAGCTGGCGACGTGCAGCAACATGTAGTTAAAAGCTACACATGGCTGATCATGTGTGGTGCATCCTGACATGTTCGATACAGTAACACGATGCTATTCAGACTACACCTCTCAGAATAGAGATCAGAAGCAGCAAATCGATCGGTCTGAAGTCCACTTCCGTGATCTGCTACAGAAGATTGTAGTTTAACAGCACCGCTTCAAGAGCTGTTTTTGGAAGCAGGATGGCTGTCCGGGATGTCCTTAGTTTGCTTCTTCTGCATGTGTAGCCATCTTGTTTCCGAAAACGAAGGAAGTCAGAAATAACGTTGCCGGAGAACGCTTGGCAAAGTCGAAGCTAACGAGGTCAACCCAGCTTGCTGTGGAAAGCCGTGGAAGACGTGGAGCTGGAATTGGAGGACTCGGGCGGTGGATATATCGGCCTCCTGGAGACGTGCTGCCGCCACATGCAGAACACCATGAGCACGGCGAAAAAGAGGATGGCGCAGCCGCCGATGATGGCGCTGATGATGATCGCGCTGGTGGCACCCTCTGGGATGATGCCACCGCCGCCGCTGCCTCCAACTGACGTCAGGTGCGTCGCCTCCAGTGATGCGTCCACGTGATCGTCGTCCGAGGCAACGTCGTCCCGCGCGACGTTGTCGAAGTCCAGCAAGGGCGGCACTGTCATGATGTACTCCCGCCGCGTTGTCGTCGGCTCAACCGGCGGCACAAACGGCTTGCTGGGCGGCGACTCCGGCTCGTCCTCCGACGCCTCCACGGCCACTGGTAAGTCCGGCTCTGGATCGACGGCTGCGACGGTGACCGGTCTCGTGAACACTGTCTCCGTGGTGGTTGGCGGTCCCGGAAGTCGCCGTCTGATCGTTGGACGGGGACTCGTGGCCCGGAAACTCGGAAGGCGACGCCGCGGTGGCCGCCTGGTCATCGGCTTCATCGTCGTGGTCGTGGTCGTTGTTGTTGATGTAGTTGCCGCGTCTGACTTGGCGATGGCGGCGGCACCATCGGTGGAATTGTCCACTTTGACTGTTGTCGTTTGGTCCTTTGGTGGAGGCGATGGCTTGAAGACTGGAGGAGACGATGGCTTGGTAACTGGAGGAAGCGATGGCTTGGTCACTGGAGGAAGCGATGGCTTGGTCACTGGAGGAAGCGATGGCTTGGTCACTGGAGGAGGCGATGGCTTGACGACCGGAGGAGGTGATGGTGTGGCTACTGGAGGAGAAGCTGAAGATGGTTTGAGGGTGGTTTCGATGAAGTTATCTTCAGCAGAATGGGCCTTTGGAGCCATCACCGCGCTGGAAGTGGAATTGAACGGTACTTCCGAGGGCGGTTCTGTGTCGTTATCGCCTGTTGGCACCGAAATCTTGACCGTTAGATCGGCGTCTGTGATCGTCTCACTCACTGGGAATCCCAGGAACCCTGGAACAAAAAAGAGAAAGTTAAATCTTGTTTTCCTGAGAAATTCGAAGCAGGACATCATTTATGTCGAGTCTGTGGGATTTCTTTCTGAATTTTCTTGTCATTAAAAATGGAGATACCGTACATGAATGCGTGTATAGAAGCGACGTCTCTGCATTGATCTGATGACAGTACTCACCAAGAACTTCACAATATCCCTGACCAATCATGTCATTAGATTTCATCCCCCCTTCTTGGTCAATTTCTAATCAAACCGTCAGAAGCATTTCTTCTTTGGCTGAGCAGTTGAGCAGATCTCTACACTATAGTCTGCAGATTCAACAACGCTGAATCACTGCTAAGACCACAGCTATGACCAAACAGTTCATTAACGGAAACACTACCTGACGAGCAAGCGCTTTTGATCTGACAACAATGACGTCTAAGACCACTGCAGTTATTCTGACCAAACACTTCCTGTTTCAACACCGATGACCGCTTATCCGATAAACTGCCAGTCAATTCCAATCTTACCAAGGATATCCCAAAGAACAAGAAATGCTACCGACCCTGAGTGAAGTCCTCGCTCAGTGAGAAAGCGGTGCCAATGTCCGGGTCGCTGTCCACTGTCGTCGCATCGAAAGCCAGAGCGGAAACGGAACCAGTATCGCTAACCTCCACCGGGGGTGCGACCGTTTCTTGGATAGAGGACGAGCCAGGAGTGGTCGTCTTTCCAGTGGTTATGGCCATCGGCGTCGTGGAGACCACCGGCGGTGGTGGCACCACGGTGCGACGGTTGATGGCGTCCAGGTACTCCTCCCCTGGTTGGTTTTGCAATGGCGGGAAATTGTCGATGCGCCTGGGGGAGCCGGAGCGCCCCCTTGAGGGCGTGGCGTTGCCCTCGCGGATGGCGTCTTGGTCGAGGGAGAAGGATGGCGCTGCTCTCGCGATGGCTTCCGAACTGAAGTAGTAGGGCAGCCACGTCGTAGTTCTCGGATTTGTCGCTGGGGTCGAGGAAGCGACATCCGCTGGAGGCGCCTTGGTTGTATTGTTTTCTTTGGTGTTCTCGTCTTGGGGCAACACTGGAGCTCCTGTGGAAAAGAGAGTTGGATCTCTGGTAGCACTGCCCACTGTGCCATTGGCTCTGAGTTCTTGGTTTTTCCCGTTGACTTCGCTCTTCACAAGTTTGTTGGTAAAACTGAGCTCCAGGCTGGGCCTGTTACTGTCTTTGGTGCTGTCGCTGCCATTGCTTGGCAAGCCTTGAGCCGAGGGCGCCATCAGAAGCGCCACCAGAAGCAGGGAGATGAGGACTTGACCAACACCGTGCCAATGCATCTTCGAAATGCACGAGCCGTGGTCGCCTGGAACGAGAAAATGTGTGGAAAATCAATTGATGGTTATAACGAATTTTTTCTACTGGCTAAAGCACCCTGCACTCTTTAAAGCTACATGTACGTCCATATAAACTTGTTTGTGGAAAAATAAACATACGTTCTTACATAATTTTATATTTCTAGAAATATAAACATACGTTCTTACATAAGTTTATATTTTCAGGAAAATAAACAAATGTTATTACATAAGTTTATATTTCCAGAAAAAAGAAACATATGTTCTCACAGAAGTTTGTATTTTCAAAAAAATTAACATATGTTTTTACATAACTTTATATTTCCAGAAAAATAAATGTATGTAATTTCTATTCTATTCTATTCTATTCTTTACTCTGCAGTCAGTACATAGTACCATGTGGCAGAGGGGATCATCATTC
>JAQGBX010006620.1:0-12275 GCA_034698745.1 Megaphyllum sjaelandicum
GTTGGAATAATCTTCCTGACGATAGTTCAGATTTAACTCAAGTTCAGTTTAACAATGATTACTAAGTCGCAAATGATATAGGAGCTTTCTCCTAAAAACGGGCTTGACCCCCCTACCATATGGCATTCAATTGCTGACTGTAAGGTACTAAGTTGAATTGAATTGAACACCTCAAATTTTAAAAAATGAATTGTGATATTTTTCTGGAAAAATTGAAAATTTTGTTCAAAAAAGTGAAATTTTTGTTCCAAACTTTCGTCTAAAATTCTGTCTAAATCTTCATAAAATTTAAAATCGCGCTAAGATACGCGAATCAAAATATTAAAAAAAACACCTCAAATTTTCTAAAATAAATTGTCAATTTTTTCTGAAAACATTGATGTTTTAAACGATGAAAATATTTTGCAAAACAATATGAAATTTCTTTTCAAATCCGTGAAATTGCTGTTATAAAATTTCGTCAAAACGTTGTCCAAATTTTCGCAAAAATTAGAAATTTCATAAGATACGCAATTTTTTAAATGTGAAATTTATTTTCAAAAATCCACTTCCAAAGTAAATTGGTCAGTCGAGAAACGGACGTTTTCAAACTTTCTTGAGTTTTCCAGGTTTTAAAAAAATTTCCCTGCCTAATATGACAATGTCAAAAATTTACATATTTTTAAAAATGTACTAGAGACAATTTTGAAAATTTACGTGTAGATTTTTTTTAATTAAAAAAAAATTGCGTGAAGAAATTGTGAAAGTTTAACAATTTTGTATTTAAAAAATGTTTATAAATTGCACTCTGAAAACGTAGGATATCTCGCAAGTTTCTCCTCGAAAAACGAAGTAAATAATTACAAATTTGTACTCTGAACAAAAAGAACATTTTTTTAATTTTTACTCGGAAAACGTGAATTTGAAATTCTCCTCGGAAAACGTGGGAAAGTTTAAAAATTTGTACTCGGACAACGCAAAGTGGAGAACTTCGCAAATTTGTACTCGGAAAATGTGGGAAATTTTTAAAATTTGTACTTAGAAAACGTGAAAATTTTGCACATTTTTACTCGGAAAACGTGGAAATTTTTTTTGCAAATTTTTACTCGGAAAAAGTGGAAGTTATTACTCGGAAAACGTGAAAAATTTTGCACATTTTTACTCGGAAAACGTGGAAAAATTTTCAAATTTGTACTCGGAAAACGTAAAAAATTTTGCAAATTTTTACTCGGAAAACGTGGAAAACTTTTCAAACTTGTACTAGGAAAACGTGAAAAATTTTGCACATTTTTACTCTGAAAACGTGAAAAAATTTTCAAATTTGTATTCGGAAAACGTGAAAAATTTTGCACATTTTTACTCGGAAAATGGGCCCTGAGCTAAATACGAAGAAGCTATAACAACGACTACGTTGAATTTCCTAGACTTTTTCAAAATAAGTCATTTCTACCTCACTTTTACATACATTCCCAGGACTGGAGGGAAACCTGAAATTGCGTGAAAACTTAACGAACATCCCTCGTATAAGTATAATATATTCCGGAAGTTCTCCTAAACCATGCAGTTTCGTCATTTTCGCACCGTCATTTCGGGGGTGAGGGGTCAGGGGGTCAAGTCGCCCGATGCTAATGATTCCGGAGGTAGTATCGATTTCGTCTCTTTTTGTTTCAGTCACGTTTTGAGAGCCCTTCCTTTTATTCAGGAAAAAACCCACAAAAATGCAAATAAGTGGGTTTTATACGAAGGAGGCTTGTCTTCCTATAACGAAATATCTCCTTATCGGATGTATGAAAAAAACCGTTGAAGTGGAATTGACTTATTCCGTATTGTATTCCATATCGATGTACGCTAGCTGGCAATTTGCTATTTTGACGGAACAAAAGTCAAAAGGTGGATTATGGATTTATGGACTTCCGGTCCATAGCAGCCACGGAACATATGCGAAAATAAACAAGCTGGGCTCGTTCCAATACGAATTTCTGATATAACCAACTCGTTTCCATATATATAGGCCTACGAAATAACCTTAGTTTTTTTTCCTTTCGACCAATTCCCTATTCGGATATTACGAATTTTTGGGCTATTGAGCTTGCGTTTCGTTAAAACAAATTGAAAACGAAATACAGTAGAAGCGCATTTAGAAGAAATCACAGGGTTCCCCCAGAAATTTCATTTTTAACTTCCCTGACTTTGCCTGGTTTTAAAAACAATTCTCTGACCAATGGTCAGAGATGGTCGTGTTTCTGCTTTATTCAATTATATTTTCCGACCACTTGAAGCTGGTGATGTATATTAAAATTACTGAAAATACACATTGAAAGTTTTTTAAAAATTTAAAAAATAATTGCGTTGAACATTTTTTAAATTGGGAAATTTTATATTCGGAAAATGTTAGAAATTTGTGCTCAGAAAAAGTTCCAAAATTGGCAATTTTTACTTGGAAAAATGCAGAAAATTTGTACTCGGAAAACCTAGAGAATTTTAAAAATTTGTACTCGGAAAACCTAGAAAATTTTAAAAATTTGTACACGGAAAACGTGGACAATTTTGTTAATTTGTACTCGTAAAACCTAGAGAATTTTTAAAAATTTGTACTCGGAAAACCTCGAGAATTTTAAAAATTTGTACACGGAAAAAGTGGACCCTTTTGCTAATCTGTACTCCGAAAATGTGTAAAATTTTAGAAAATTTCTACTAAGAAAATTGACCCTGACCTAACCTTGTAGAAATATGAATTTTGGAAAGCCATGACTGCGTTGAATTTCCATTCTATTCTATTCTATTCTATTCCTTACCCTGAAGTCCCTGCACTCCCCACTTCCGTAGGGAGTGAATCTTTAAAAAAAAGTCATGCAGTACATTGTACCAAGTGGCAGGGGGGATCATCATACAATTTAAATCAGACTAATTAGTCTGGTCTTGAATGATCCCTAACATATCTAAGATATTTTCAAGTTTCATGACTTTCCCAGGTTTTCCAGGTCTGGTATACGAATTTCTGAAATTACCAACTCATTTCTAGTCCCCGTAATTTTCTGAGTGGAGCAATCACTACGAGCATGGACGTTATGCCGTGTTGCTTTTTCGGGGGTATCGAGTCTTTATTTCCCATTCTCTCTTTATGAACTTTTTTATTTATTCATAATGCATTATCCTAGCTCCTGAGCTGTATCAAAAATTAAAAAATTTTAATATTTGAGGAAGATAAAATTAATTTCTATAAGGAGCTAATCAAAAAGGACGTCAGCGTGTAGGGGGATCAAAAATTTGCATTTTTAATCCCGGGGATAAACTCTTAAAATTTTCCACCTATTCCGAAAACGTCCGTACGAAATTTGCGAAATTTTCCACGTTTTTCCGAAGACAAATCTGCGAAATTTTTAAGTAAGATTTCAAAAAAATTGTCCACGTTTTCCCGACCCAAATTTGAAAAAATTTTAACAGTTTCCGAGTAGATATTCGCAAAATTTTCAACAGTTTCCTAGAAGAAATATGCCAAATTTTCAACAGATTCCGAGGAGAAATTTTCAAAATTTTCAACAGTTTCCGAGAACAAATTGACAAAATTCTCAGCCTTTTCAGAGTACAAATTTTTAAAATTTACGACGTTTTCAGAGTACGCATTTTCAAAATTTACGACATTTTCAGAGTACAAATTTTCAAAATTTACGACATTTTCAGAGTACAAACTTTCAAAATTTGCGACGTTTTTAGAGTAAAAATTTTAAAAATTTACAACGTTTTCAGAGTTCAATTTTTTTTAAAATTTACAACGTTTTCAGAGTACAAATTTTGAAAGTTTTCAGAATATACAAAATTTTAAAATTTACATCCTTTTGAAAAGTGCACTTTTACAAAATCATGGCTTATATTTAAAAATGTTAATTTTTTCCCTGGTCAGGGAAATTTATTTAAAAACCTGGAAAAGTCAGGTAAGTTGAATATGAAATTTGTGGGAGCTACAGTACAGCAAAGCTAGAGGGCGCTGTACTCGCGTAAAGTTCAACTGCACCAAGCTTTGCTTTTCATTTTCTTGTTCATTTTTTTAAGTTTTATTTAAAACGTGTTTTGCTGAGCTTGAGCTTTATTATGATTTCTCTGTATTTCTTCCTAGCTTCCAATTGGCACCGAACAATTAAGTAGGCAATTTGAGCCATTTTTTCCAATTGCAACGAGCCAATTTTTTGAAATTCCCTCATGGGGTCGCCTGACATTTTACGGATTCCTTCAAAATTAAATTTACGATTGTTTGTCTAAATTTTGCAAATATTTAAAAAAAAATTAAGTTATTTTCCAAAAAAACTGGAAAATCTTCATAACAAATTCTGCAAATTTTATTGCACAAATTTGCAATTTTTTTAAAATCTATGTGTTTCCTTTTTTTAATAAACGTTTATCGTTTTTCTGTAGATTTAGCTTTGTTGTTTTTATTTTTCCAAAAATTTGTGAAAATTTTTTACGAATTCTTATTCACATTTTGCGTTTTATTTTAAAATAAGCTTTTATTTTTTATTTTTGGTTTGTTTTTTAAACTTTGCGAATATTTTCAAAAATTTCAACATTAAACTTTCAAAACTCCTCAAGAAATAGGGAAATTTTTGAACAACAACTTGAACTTGCGTATTTTATTGAAACATGAACCTTTTGTGTTTTATTTCAAAATAAGCATTTTTTAAACTGTGCAAAAAAATTTAAAAATTTCAACAAAATTTCAAAAATCCAGAAGAAGCAGGGAAATTTTTCATCAACAATTTGCACATTTTATTGAAAGAATTTTCGATTTCTTTTAAAACTTTTACGAATTTTTTAAGAACATTTTGCGTTTAATTTAAAAATTTCCGTGTTTGTTTTTTTTCTAAAACTTTTCCAATATTTTTTAAAAATTTCAGCAAAAATTTAAAAATTCCAAAAAAACGAAAATTTTCTAAAAACAATTTGCGATTTCCTTAAAACTTTTACTTTTTTTTGTACGAACATTTGCCGTTTTCTGTTTTATTATTTCAAAAATTTTGCGAATATTTTCAAAAATTTCTCCAAAATTTCAAAAATTCCGAAGAAACGGGGAAATTTTCCAACGACGATTTACGAATTTTATTGAACTGATTGATTTTAATGAGTTTTTTTTAAATGTACGTTGCGATTTTTTTCAAAAAATTTAAAGTTAAATTAATTTTGGTTTCAAATTTACAAATACTTTCAAAATCGTTTAGCCTTGATGGATTGTGTAATCATGCGGGGTCTTGTGCACCTTGTATTTGCTGCCCACTGGTGGATCCAGGAGGTCGTCACTGAGTTGGGTTGCAATGGTATACATTGTAGTCCAGAGCACTGACCATGCGGTCAAACTTATTGTTATTCGCCATGATCCGCGTGTTGCGGAACATGGACTTCACCTGAACGAACCAAATTGACAAATTTGCCTTCCAGAATGCTGGTGCACGGAATGTTACGCTGGCGATGTCAGCGAGTTAGTTTGGATTTCGGCATGTCAAAAAAAAACATCAAAAATGTACCAAATACTGTATGTCACTATAAGGTCTGAAAATGTAAAGCATGAAAAACGGATGCGTAAATCGCAGAACACAGATACAAAACGTGGGAAAAAGTTTAGTGATAAAAAATTTTCAGTCAATACAGTCTATCTTGTTACGTCTGCATCGTCAGTCATCCGTCTGTCACGTCCTGGTCACCAATTTAGCGTCTCTTCGACTCAGAAAGGAAAACGACTTGTCGACTATGTGTTTTGATTTATTTGCCAGCTTAAAATCTATTAACAATAACAAAAGAATGAAACTGCGGCCAAATGGCCATCGTCAATTGTGGTGTTAGAATTTATGGATAGTGCATGCAACCCACGAGCTTCGATGCGACCTAAGAAACGCGTCTGTCTGCGGTCGCCACAGACTTTTCATGCAGGAAAATGGACCTGGTGGTACATTTTGGCTGAATTTTTTTTTTCTACAAATTCAAATTTTTGTATTGTTGTCTGCAATAACTATACATGATAATTAACCATGGAATCTTTGTTGTTATTGATATATTGAGGTATAATACATTCCCCGTAACCCTTTGCTTACTGCTTATTTTACTAATGATTGCATTATTGTGAAAACTAAATGATGTGGGTGAAACAACTTTTCGAAGTCACGCTCCAAAACTGCATCGATGGTCAGGGGCCTACCACATAGTGGACACATTGTGCAACTTCCGCTTAAATGGGGTTAAATAAAATAGCTAAATAAGCCTAAATAGGATTTAACCAATATGACTAGTAAATAACACTACAAATCAATATAAAAATTCCAATATTTCACCCCTACACTTTCACAGGCTCCGCCCACCGCAGCCAGTGAACACAACACCTTAAAAAATTAAGATGTGAAAAAGGTCACATACCTATGCATTTTGTCACATGCGAAAAACGTATTGGCATCATCTGATCTGACATATTTGGAAACATCAAACTTAGTTTTGTTTCAAAATATATCTTTTAATTGTGGGAAAGGGGTGTTGAAGCATCACTGCCTTTTACCAGGCTAACACTTAAATATTTTGGTAACATAGGTAGCATTTTCTGAATAATTTGCTAAAAGTTTTGCAAATTTGTCCCCATAAAAACTCGCTCGTCCTACGCCTCGATGGATTCCTCATCTCGAGATTCTCTGGCTTCGGCCTCGCCTGACCCTGACATCCACTTCACCCTCCACCGAAGCAATGGTGAACTACCTTCTAAAAACATTCACTGGTTAACCCCATGGCCATCACTTCTAATGGTGTTAGTTGTCATCCATGTGTAAAACTTCGATGGTTAGATTTGACTGCAAACGGAAAATAATAAAAATTAAAGATTTTTCTGAGCAATATGATGGCCGAAATTCCGCTCACTTACCTTTTCTTTACATGTGCATACACACGATAAACTGTGAAAGGCAACAATCCAATTATAATGCAGGCCAATATCAAGATAATAAATGGTGCAACACCTGTAAGATTTCATAAAAATAAATGCGCTATAATTACATTTTATCACGATTAACGACTGTTAGAGCTTTAATATTTATTTATATCGTCATTAGCAAACAAAGAATGCCATAAAGTTTAATTGCTCTATTTTATATTTCCTCTAATTATAGTATATGTATTTCGTTTGGGCATTCTTATTCAATATCTAATCAAACACCTGTATCAATTTAACAGCCTACAGACATGAACATCATTTAATTTGTTGAGTCATACCAATATTTTGTTTTAAATTCCATAAATGTTTGTTTTATATGAATTACGTCATATCACTTGCCTTGATGAATTCCACATCGTTCACTTGCATCATCGTTTAGAGCTGCAATTATATTACAATTAAATTAATATCGTAATATTTTATTGGCGTTTATTTCTGAATTACCTAATATCACTTTCAGAAATAAATTCAACTATTTTTATTTGTAGCATTTTTTGGAACTGAAACAATAGTTTATTTTACTTTACATAAAATACTCCTTTTATGAAAAACAACATTTAAACTTTCGATTCAAGCTCAGGAACTCACACAAGTCAGGGTTGAAATTACGTAGATGACGAGGTTTATTTTCAGGTTTTTGGTGCCCACGGGACTTCTGGGCCACCTGGGCCCGGGCCAAATTGGCCAAAGCAGCGGCATGCCAGGAGGCCGCAGTGTCCACGGAGGGTTAAAAAGGGGCCACCGGAAGAGAATTATGCAACGGGAGCTGCGGAACAAAACCATGCATAAGCTGGAATGGTGAAAAACCAGTAGAGGAATGCCGAGCAAAATTAATAGCGGACACCGCCATGGGCAGGTTCGAGGACCAATTGTGCCCCAGTTTTACCGGATCCATATCCGCGCGGAGAACAGTAACCAACGTCTGGATGGACCGCTCAGCCAGGCCATCGGCACAGAGGCAACATACACCGGCCCAAAACAGGGGGCGCTGTGGGGGCCACAAGGAAATGGCGATGGAATCCCCGGGCCGAAGTCAAAACAGTCACCGCCCCAGCAAAGGAGGGGACGATCAGATCAGCGGAGCCCCCCCCTCCCCGGGGGCCACAAAACAGGGGTCAAAGCCGGAGGCGCATGTGCCGAAGCAGCCGGAGATCCAAAGAATGTTGCAGACGAGATGGGCGCCCCGCCGTGGGCCAAAGCCAACACAGTTCCAGTGGACAGCCAGGGGGCGCCTTGCAAAAAATGTTAGGGAATGTCCTGGCCAGAATGCGCCAGCCGAGGTGAATGGGCGGGACGGTGGCATGCCGCGCGGCACACTATCGGGTTGGGCGATGATCAACCCAACACGGGGGGGCCGAATGCATGGAACGAGTCAAAGAATGCCAGGATCGCAACAGATGGTTCGCCGAAGCGACAATGTCCGCATTTTGCGTGTCCCCCGGATGGGACAGCACCCACGAGTTCAAGTTCGCCAATATCAGCCGAATATCGTCCAACCACGACTAAGGGGTAGGGCGCATAGGCGACCGTCATTCTTGATCCGCCACATACGACTGGTGGGAGGAGGAGGATGCTCGACAAATTGTTGTGTGCCGGAACGAGAGAAAATCCTCCGCACGGGCGGCAAGAGCACGTCCGACGACGAAGTCACAGGGCAGTAGTAATGACAAGAAACTCGCTAATAAGCGGGGATGGGAAAATGTCCGCATTTCCACCATGTCAGGAACTTACAAAATTCAAAGTTGAAATTACATACGATGACGAGATTTATTCTCAGGTTTTTGGTGCCAACGTGGCACAACAACAAAAAGAACAACAGAAAAACCCTTAACATAAGAGAACACGATGACTCAGTCAGAGCAAAAACAATCGTGACTTCTTAACTTCCAACGAGAAGCCAAAACAAGGTCCACCTCAGCCTGAGGGACGAATCTTCTTAAACAACGAAAACAGTCAAAAACGCTAGTAGAACGAGGACCGATCACTTCAAGGTCCAAATCGAGACTGCCACCAATGAACCCTTGGTCGCGGCCCGTGACCTTCCAGACCGAGGAATGCCTCCGGGAATCCCCCTAGCGGCAGAACGCGGGGAATGTCAGGGACGAACCTCGACAACTGTTGAACATCAGCACTTCATACAGTGTGGAATTTGGCCTGGAGTTCAGCATGGACAAATCAAAAGTCCTTATCGCAAGCCATGACACACCGAACTCATATCCTTGGACACTTTGTGGGGAACCAGTGGAAGTCGTGCACAAATATGACTACCTGGGCATTACCATAAATGGATCATTCAAACCAACTAGCGACATGATCTCAAAACTCCATATCAAGAGCAAAAGGGTGGCTGGTCTTGTTGGGAGAGTGGCCTTCCAATCATACTCCCAATACGAGGTAGTTAGAGGGGTGTGGAAGGCTGTTGGGGTGCCAGCCCTGACCTATGCATTTGATGTCATTTGCATGCCTAAGAAACTGTTGGCACATCTAGATACAATTCAACGTAAACTGGGTAGATTAGCTCTGGGTGCCAATAGATATACTGCAAATGAAGCAATTCAGGGCGATATGGGGTGGTCCAGTTTCCGGGCTAGAGATGAGGCCAACAAACTGAAATATCTTGGGTTGGTGAGGAATATGGATAAATCTAGGCCGGCCAGAATGGTCTACGAATACATTAACGGGAATAGCCGGGAACTGAGCACAACTTGGTTCAAAGCAGTGCAGAAACTCCAGCAGGAGTTTTTCCCAAACTTCTGCTGCAATTCTGATACACAAAGCAATTCAAGACAAAGAGAGCAAAGCCTGGAGAAGCGGAATACTCGCAAAAAATACACTAGAAACGTACAGCGAAAAACTGCGGATACGAAGGGAATACATGTATGACAATTCTCAGTACAGTGATCTGCTGTTCAAGGCCAGAGCAGGGTCTCTTGAGACCAACTCTAGATCTAGACATTGGAATGGTGGTGGACAGGAGTGTCCACTGTGCTCCTTCCCGATCGAGAATGTGGAACACGTAGTTAAATTTTGTCCCAAGTTGGATCCAGTCCCAGATCACTGGAAGGATGTCCCACTAGGGGATCTCCTGGGCTTTGGTAAGCCTGGCGATGGAAACCTGTACTCCACACTCATTAAACAGCGTCTAGTGACCTGGTGGCAACTTCCCCAGGCGTCACTCCCCTGATTGTCTGATACCCAGTATTACTGATGATTATCACATTGGCCTGCGATCTAGTTAGTTAACTGGTAAGTATGTAACTGGCAAGTATGTAACTGGTAAGTAAGCACCTGGTAAGTATGTAACTGATAGTCCAGGTAAGTATCATCAGTTTACTATTTGGGTAAAGGCTAACCTCAGAGAGGCACACTAGTGCCCATTGGCTTAATATTTAGCCCTCCGTTTCAAAGAAGTAAAAACTATCTATCTATTAATAAGAGGTGTCAACTCAGGTAAGAGTCTAATACGAACCTACCTTATGAAGTGCGACGCTTGTTGACTTCTAAAAGCAATTGATCCGTAATGGTCGAGGTTATAACACAAATCCACAAAACATCTTCTGCAAAAACATACAAGAAATGCAAATGGGAGGCATCTAGCCCCGAGTTAAACACGTACTGTAGATGAATCTCGCCACTTAAAGTGTTCACAACGAACAACGGAATGGAAATACCTGTAGATTCTATTATTTGGCTAAAATCATTCATACCTATATTTAATGCATATTAAACCCTTTATTTAGTGAAACAAATATAGCAATAAATAACAATATGGACGAATTTGTAATTACGACCTCAACTGCAAGTCGCAATGTAAAAACCAAAATAAAATAAAATTACAACTAATTAAACTAGTTTGGACGCGAGTTTTTCACCGTAAAAAAAACACAAAGAGGAATGACTAACATCCCATGTAATTATGCGAAGGATATATTGCAAAACTTCTTATAACGTACGATATAATAAAATCAAGGAGTCAAACTTCCATAAAAATATTGCACTGGAAAAATGGGCTAAATGATGATAATTCAAGATTAAAGTTAAAATGAAATTACCAGTAATAATTAGATAATAAATCACGTGTAACTACTAGACAATATTACAAGCAATGCCGTCAGATATTTCTTAAACCGTTTTTAGACTCTTGATCCAAAAAGTTTAAATTCTTTTCGACAATAAATTTAGAACAATTTTAGACTTCCAGAAGCTTACAAATACAAAATTTCGAATTACAGATCAATTAAGATAACATAATAGTCTGTTTGGTAGGGCAAAATCAGATCAAGGAGGTAAGGGAGAATGACACTACGAGTTTGGTGATAACAAAATTGAATAGAAGCACTCCTAAGGAACTGATCATACTAGGAATAATAAAATAGGGAGGTGGAAATTCTCCCTTTGAACAAGAGCGGATAATTATAAGTATTTATAAAAAACATGAATATAAAAATTGGCACTTTTGGAATTTTTATAAAGATTATTTCTAAAATTCAAATGAGTCTTGAGAGCCAAAAGGCAATGTTCCAAAATTTATCAGAGATTCTTTACTCTCCTCAAATCTCCGTGACTAACAAGGTGGAAAGATGCAAGAGACTCCGATAATGCCCGCAATCCCTCCATTGATGATTTTGACGATTAATCAGCTGATGAACACGCGGTTTACTTCGCTCCGCGTTTAACGCGTTTTTATCGTGTTTTTTACAAGCTTCTCTACGATTTTTCGCTTATAATAAGTAAGTAGCATAGCGGCTAACATACATGAATTGTTTTTATCACGACTTTCCTCCGTTTCCTGACGCTTTTTGATGCACGCACGCTAACACGCACGCTACCGTTAGGCCTATGCGCTGCAGACGTCCTGCTGACGTTTCATCGCTCCGCGCTTTTTTGAATCGCTATAAGCACACCTAAGTTAACTATCTTTTGAAAATTGGAGAAAAGCTACAAGATTTCCTACCAAAATGGCTGGCACTGACCAAACATGTGACAAAAAAAGCATGGCGAAAGGTGCAAAACCTAAGCAAAAGAAAAGTGCTGAAATATGGATCTCCTGTGATCTCTGCAACTCGTGTGTCCTCTACACCAATGCCCTAACTGGTATATCCTTCGATGAGTACAATAGCAAAGACTTGGAAGACAGGCCCAAGATTACCTGCATTGCCTGCCTAAAACAAAAGGAGATCTTCTCTCAGCTTAGCACCTTAGAACAACTACACCAAGGTATGTCCGCCAAGATAAGCATCCTGGAGCAGCAAGTCAGTGAACTAATCGCCAAAAACAGCGTGCTTGCAAACGATAAAGAAGAGCTGAAATCTGAGAACGCACTATTGAAATCAGAGAT
>JAQGBX010006621.1:0-12273 GCA_034698745.1 Megaphyllum sjaelandicum
AGCCCTGGAAGGATTGTGGGAAACCATGAAAAGCCACAATCGAGGATAGCCGACCCGGGAATCGAACCCGGGTCTACGGAGCCTTTCTCGTGTATAGTATAGTTGAGCAAATGCGTCACAGATGGCGCTAAAATTGTTGACCCACTGCCAAAAATCGCCATTTTGTTGTCGTCGTCACTGTGGATGGATTTTGAAAAGTATTACTGCACCAAATTAAAACGAACTAGAGTTACTCATCAATAAGACCAAGACCACGCGTTTTTTAGACACGTACCGCTGCGCCATCGGTGGGCACACGCGGAAAAAGTCACGAGTAACCACCAAACGCACCTAGGTGCTTACTGGCTCACTGGAGAGCCCTCAGTTGGAAAGGAGTAAGGCATCCTCATCATCATCACCACCATGGCAAGGCACCAAATTTAACAAACCCAACTTTACTAGACGAAAAATGGCGCTACTAGATGATTGAAAGGACATTTTTCTAAAACACCGCAGCGCCATCGGTGGACATATAGGAGGCAAAAGTCACGAGAAACAACTACAGTATATTTTAAGGCAATAAATTACCACAAAATGACTTTATTAATCCGCATGACCAAAGATGGCGCTACCGGAGAGTCGAAGCCAGGCATTTATTAGAAGCACCGCAGCGACATCGGTGGACAAAAGCAACAAAAGTCACCAGAAACAACCACAAGATATTCCGTGGTAATAAATTACTATACAAAATAAATTTACTCTTCAGCATGACCAAATATGGCGCTACTGCACAATCGAAACCACATGTTGTTGTATTAGAAACACAGCAGAGCGCCATCAGTGGACAAAAGCGGCTAAAGTTACGAGATACAACCACAGCATATATTCAAAGGAAATAAGTTACCACAAAATAACTTTACTCATCCGTATGACCAAAGATGGCGCTACTGGCCAATCAAAACCACACGTTTTTGTAGAAACACCACAGCGCCATCGGTGGACGCAAGCGGCAAAAGTCCGGAGACACAACCACAGTATACTCTAAGCCAATAAATTGCCACAAAATTACTTCACTCGTCCGTATGACTAAAGATGGCGCTACTGTACGATCAAAACCACGCGTTTTTGTAGAAACACCGCAGCGCCATCGGTGGACACAAGCGGCAAAAGTCGCGAGAAACAACCGACGCTACAAACTGAGCCATGGCGTATCAAAACGAGGTCATCAGCGCCCCTCTCGAGGAGCATGGTTACGTCCAAAGCGAAACCACGTCCATCATAATTGGCCACATCCAATAGGTGCAATTAAAAGATTTATCTTCGTCAATTGCGCACGATTATGATTCACGAGCACAATGCTGCCTCCATTTTAAACTGTCCCAGATTCGAGGCCGTGATTTCTGGATCGTCCGAGAAAAATCACCCCGTATATCCTAATAATAATCTAATTATTGGTGAAGAAAAGCCAACGAAAATGGCAGCTCTGAAGCAACGGGCAAATGGGCGACCATTTGTATTTATGAGATTCCTGCATCGAGGAAGGGGGGGATTTCATGGGAAGAAGGGAGGGGAAAAAAGGGAGAGGAAATTGCATCGCTGCACGTGCTCCAGTGACGTCCATGCTCTTACTCAATGAAACGACTTCATGAATATAGATGACAAGCATTGCCGTAATCACAACTGGAGACAATTATTATGATGGCGATGGATCGTTTTTCAGCCAGCAGAAGCCGAGAGAATATAGGCCTAGAATGAGGCCAGACGCCATGACGCTTCAAGGCTTCTGAAAGATTTGCAAAAGCATGAAATGGCCTATATTAATTAACGCTGGCAACGTTGCAAATTGATGAGCAACCGATGGCGTGCCATGCACACGCAGTGCTTTCAGAACCAAGATGGCAGCCTTGGATACTCATATGTGCACTGGCTCTTGATGCCATCTTGCATACGCTCTGAGGTTAAACTAGTCGAACATGAAGGATTAGCATATTATGAGTTCAGTTTACCAATTGATTGGTAAGGGTCTGATGCTAAGAAAGACACATTGGTCAATATCTGCGCGATCTGCGAAAACTGCCATGACTCTTGAGGTCATCTTGGAAATGCGTTCTGAGCTTCAGTTATTCCAATATGAAGGAGTGGCTCCTTATGGAGACTAAGATTTACCAATTGATTGATAAGTGATCGACTGATGTCTGATGGCAAGAGATGCTGCCCAATGTCTGCGCTATAGCAGACAGCCTTGGCTATATACAGCAACATCCATAACTCTTGAGACCATCTTTGGAGATACGTTCGAATATGAAGGATTAGCATAGTATGAGTTCAGTTAACCAATTGATTGGTCGGTGTCTGATGTTAAGAAAGAGACATTGCCTAATATATGCACTGACTGCAACAACTTTCATGGCTCTTGAGGTCATCTAGGAAAAACGTTCTGAGCTTCAGGTATTCAAACATGAATGAATGCCATCTTATGGCGTTAGATTACCAATTGCTTGATCAGTGATGGTAAGAGACCCTGCCCAATGCCTACGCTCTATAGCTGTCAGCCATGACAGCTGTCAGTGCCATCTTTTAGCTAAAAGCATAAGTGTCTCAAGAAGTTTGCTCGCTGAAGTTCACTGAAGCAGGACACGAGTATAGTGGAAGAAGACTGCTTTCAAGGATGTAGGGGTTTTGGCCAACTTCCCCACACCACGGCCGCGACTGCTATTCAGCTTGTGTGTAAAACTGCACACCATACCATATGCAAAATTTAACGAAATACATTGTAAATATTGAAGTTTTTTGTTTCTGTCATTTATTTTAAATGAAATATAATATCTCATGATCTTACATTTCTACGTTCATGTCATGGTGTCCAAACGTCGCCATGCATGCATATAGGTTTGAAATCGCCTATCAATATTGTTTAGAAATTCTCGAAATGAGTATTTTTTCCAGCAGTAAAACAACTAACAACAAAAAAACCAGCAGTGAAAAAAATTTCCATTTCCAAAATTTTCCATTTCCCATCTGAACAAACATTCACCAAAATCTGGTGTTTTGACTTTCTGGGATTTGACAAATTTAAAGGCCGTCACACATATTGTTGCTTGATATTTCCCAGTTTGTTTCTAAAAATTTCCTTCCAGAACATAAAATGATCCTATTCTGAGCCAGGTATTTCTGGAAAGAAACTGACGCCATAGGTTTTACAGTCATGTTTCTGTTGGATAGCCAATCAGGAAAGACATATACGTCATAACATGGAATAAATGCACTGCTGTCAAGTTAGTTTACCCACATTTCCCTTTAAAACAGTGCTGTCATATACTGCATCTACTGTTGGTTTGTAGGGATATATTCGAAATGTATCACTCCATGTGTGCAGCAACAGGAAACTTTCAATTGAAATAACGTTCCTGCAATTTCTCTCAATTTATTTCCAGATTAATTTTCCTGTAATTTCTCTCTATCTATCTCCAGACATAACTTCCCTTCAATTTCTCGCAATTTATTTCCAGATATAACTTTCCTGCAACTTATTTCCAGATATAACTTTCTTGCAATTTATTTCCAGATATAACTTTCCTGCAATCTATTTCCAGATGTAACTTTCCTCGTGTGCGACGGCCTTAAAAGCTGCAGCCACGTTTACTTCAGAACAGTTACTTCATACTATTTCCTGATATCGAAAAAAAAAAAATTCCAGGACCAAAGCCCTCTAAGTTCGATAAATACATTTAGCCGAAAATACCTTCGTTTCCCTCCCCAAAAAGCAATTTCATGACTTTCAATCCGACATATTGGCATGCGTCACATATACACACACAATATATAGGTCCATATATTGGCCATATGGAGCACTTATCTTACGCATCGCGCTGGCATTCCCTGATCTCGTCCCTATCGATCGGGATTTCTGTCCTCCTCCCTCCGCATTTGGCCCCACTGTCAATTATACTCCCTTCACTCTTGATCTCCCCCGGGTTTCATTTTCCAACTCTAGCGTTTCATTCTATTGCGAATTCGCAGGTACATGTACCAACTCCTTTTATGTAAACACTGCGAATCCCCCACGTAACCTTTTCCGTCCCTACCAGCTATTGACTTACGACGGGAGTGCTTTTAGGTGTCCCTACCGACGTAGATTAATGTGGACATATATGAGGAAGGGAAGATTGCTAGGCTCAGGTGCACTCCGAGGACGCGAGGGGACGGCGATATTAAAGGAGGGGGGGACGTGAATTTTGATCGAAAAATTCCATTCTTCCCTTATGCAAGTACAGAGTATATGCGAGTGATATGTTATATTGTATGAAATTTGAAGAATGAAACATCATTCCTTCAGGGTGAAACATGCCTTCGCGTTGCACGTGCAGGCCCGGGTGGGAAACGAAAAATTGAGATTCTGTGGAAAATTTTGTGAGCTCAAGTAATTTTCGAATTACAACAAGGTTTTGGCAAAGATAACTCATTAAAATGTGTAAATCGACCCAGCACCTATAGCCTAGTAGCTTAGCAGGCAACAATGCGACGTGCTGTCACGTGAAGTGGCTAATCAGAGAGTGGCACTCGATGTCTCATAGGTTAATGCCCAGATTGTTAATTGGAATTGGTTTGGTACTGTATCATTTAATGAAACAAAATTGAAACAGACAAAAAACTCATTAAAATGGGTAAATCAACTCACCACCTAGTGGTTTATTTAGTAATTAGCAGGTAACAATTTCATGTGTTATCACGTGGAGAGGCTAGCCAGAGAGTGGCTCATCGGTTAATGTGCAGACTGTACAGTACATTGGAATTGTTCCGTTTGGAAACTACAGAAACATGATAAACTAATGGCGAATTCGACTCACCAAAAAAGTGTACACTGGGTGTAGGTAGCTACAAGGTGAGGCATAAGTCTGTAAAGTCTTCTTCCGCCTGCTGCCTGCAATAGTGCCGATTTAACAGACTTATGCCTCACCTTTCAGCCTACACCTGGTGCACTTGGGTGTACACTTTTTAGGTGAGTCTAATTCGCCATTAATATTTTGAATAGTTAGCAGTGCCACCTGTATCATTTGTATCATTGTATCAAATGTATCATTTAATGAAACAAAATTGAAACAAACAAAAAACTCATTAAAATGTGTAATCCAACCCACCACCTAGTGGCTTATTTAGTAAAGTAAGCAGGCAACAATTTCATGTGCTATCACGTCGAGAGGCTAGCCAGAGAGTGGCACTAAATGCTGCTTTTCAATGTGCAGACTGTTCATTGGAATTTTTTGGAAACTACAGAAGCCTGATAAGCTTAATATTTTGAATAGATAGGCTCTCTAATTTTGAATAGTTAGCAGCGCCACCTGCAGTGAATAGCGGATGCAAAATGGACGAACTTAAGATGCCATTAAAGGGATTGAAAACATGCTGCAGAATCGTGTTGGAAACCTATTTCCCTGTAGTTCAATGTTTCTTATATTTGAAGTGCTTTTCTTTGAAAAAAAAGAGCTTAATACTTTTGTAAGTTAAATATCGAGCTATTGTTGCGTGATAAAGTACATGTACATGTATTTGAACTTGAGAGCAATCTCAAGTAAAGCCACTTGCCGTTTGGGAAGTCGAGAATCATAGGGAAAATTCCTATCTAACTGACACAAACACTTTCCACAAACAAAGATTCACGTCCTTCTATTTGTCTCGTTGGATTGATATCACGTATGAATTTTCATATTCAGGACAATGGTGACAAAAATTGAGTAATTTATGTGAATGTAAATAATGCTTTTGTTTCGGCTTTTGTTTACAGTAAACATTCTTAGATTTTTTTACAAGATAAAATATTGTCCAACAGCCCTAGAAACAAAGTACTAACTGTAAAAATAGCCAAATGGGTTGGTGCAACACGCATTTTTCAGAATGTATTTCGAAAACGTGGTTTTGTAAAAAAAAAGAAATGATACCAGAAACCGTTTGAGAGAAGCAGCCTGCAGATATGTCACGCATTACACGCCCATACGTGTAATCATACATGACGTGAATTTCTGAAGGTATCAATTAGGACCATGCATGGATGCTACGATTATGTAACTTATGTTTTTTATATGACATACATGTATTTTCACGACGGATCGTGATCAAGGTTATCTAAAAATTATAATAATTCAAGAAACCTTAGGCCGGGTGCTCATCGAAATGACACGTAACATGATATGACGCGTGATTTGTCAGTATCATGTCGAAACCAATGCAAACATAAGGTTCTGCGCACACAGAAATGATTTCAGTTTAGTGATGGGAGCTGACACACATGTTTGCATTGGCTTCGAAGTGTTGCAGACAAGTTACGCGTCATTTCGTGTTACGTGTCATATCGGTGAGCGCCCTGCCTCCGACTAATTATGGTACCAGTGCACCTACAGTCACGGTATACTGTGCTACATGCAGTACATGTACAGTATGTGAGATTTTCTTGGTGGTGTAAACTACATACATGTACATAAACCGAACACGAGCATGTTTCATCAAATCGCAGGAGCAATTTTTTAAACTCAACTAGTGGAAAAACCCGGCTTTGCCCGAGTAAAAATTGTTTGATTTTCTAACCCCTTTTATGCGATCAGAAGTTAGATTTAGCTGTCCTTTGCCTCCAAAAGATGGCGCTATATGATCTGGATACATCCCGGATGGGGGACGGGAAACTTGCTTGACAGTTTTATGGCCAGGGGCAAATTAAAAAAGATTTATGGCCTTGGAAATCACCGCGGAGTTCACGCTCCTGCGGGGGGGGACCATAAGTGGCCAATCGTATGGATGCCAACCTCAAAGCCAGCCACGGAAAACCAAGATGGCGTCGTTTTCTATTTTATATATATAATATAGATTACTGACTTAATTGCAGATCCCAATTGAATGCATGCATACAAGGAATTTGGCAGAAAGACTGAATCTGTGATACAATCACAACATGGCTTCCAATATTCCATTTCAATTCAGAATCTATGAGTGTTCACTAGCTGACAACATCTGATTGATCCCACGTGACCTAATGATTAGATTTCTTGGAATAATGAATTCATTGTATTGTCGGATCAATCACCTATATAAGACATAGTAAGGGGCTGTGTTTTTCAACAATATTGGTAAATATCCTCGTTCCCAAACTTCTGCAAAAACTATATCACCAAATTAATCTGGCAGTTTGTATTCACGTTAATTAACTTACATTATTGACAAATGATCAAAAATTGACGCCACATTAACCACCTAATATGGCCGATAATTAGAATAATTTTTTTCAACTAGCCCAACTGATCAAATGACAGTTGAAGCGTTTCTAATTAGTTCAAATTTTTAATTTAGTATCAATTTTCAAGCCACAAAAATGTATACAAAAGTGTATACAAAAATTGACGGCACAACGTGATAAAACCACGCATGCATTTCTTTTTGAAATTAGCAAGCACCGAGTTACGCATATTGCATCATAGATGGCGCTGCAATTAATAGGTTCCTCAAATGGCTTTCGACCATAATTCCATTCATTTCGTTTCATATAGGTCTAGCTGCATGAATGAGAGGCCTAGAATTCCGTGATGGAAATATTTTCAAAAACGATGCGCCATTCAGGCACAATATGTTATCAAAAAGAATGTAAATAATAAATGTCTCCATAATTTACGTCCGTTTTTTTATTCAGGAATGGGGGCTGGGGGCAAGTAGCGTGACCGTCCCGTATAATTTCCCAAGCCGAACACAATGAATGAAGCAATATTTCGGAAAAAATGATAAGGGGTTGAAAGCACCGATGGGTGGAACGAGGGTGACGCTTTTTAAATACCTCATTTTTTTGGTGTCCATTTAAAAGGAAAACAATGCCTCTGGACCGTGCATGCGTGCAAGAGGCATTGTGGGCCATTTATTTGTCATCGTGTACGCATTCTGCCACACATGATTACAGGGTGGAACAGTGGCATTGTTCAATTTCGGTCTATAGTACGACGATCTCCATTTTTTGAAATAATTAGCGATTGAAATCCTGATGAGGACACCGCGGGCAATTCCAAAATTTCCCACATGTTGTCAATAGGACATTGGTGGTGATGTCGTTCGACTGAAAGCATCAATTCGGAACGTCCATGGCCGAGGATGACATTGTCACTACTTAAAAGCAGAGGTTCTTCGTGAAGGCCCGTGTAGATTCTTCATACAATATTTTATAATTTTTGGTATTTATCTGCAGACTGTTCAAGAAATGGAATATCAGAAAATTGGCAGTGATGTGGTTCGATGGCAAGCTTCATTTCAGAATGTCCATCAAGGTGGATTGCCAGGATGACATTGTCACTACTTAATAGCAGAGGTTCTTCATGAAAGACCCATGTACAGATTCTTCTTATATAATATTTTATAATTGTTAGCTTTTATCTGCACACATACTGTTCAAGGAATGGAATATCAGGAAATTGGAAGTGATGTGGTTCGATGGCAAGCATAATTTCTTAATGTCCAACAAGGTAGATTACGAGGATGACCCTGTCACTACTTAGTACCAGAAGTTCTTCATGAAAGGCCCATGTAGATTCTTCATATAACATTTACTAGTTGTTAGTATATTGTACTGTTTATCTGAAGACATACTTCAAGGTATGGAATATGTTACAATAATTGGTTTTGCAGTTTACTCCATGGATATCAACATAGGCCTGTCCATATGATGCATACAGTAAATTAAGTTACGACCACAGTGGAGTAAACTTGGAAGAACTTTGTATCGGTTTCTTGTTCCTTCAACGTGTTCCTGAATGTTGCTCAAAGTTCCTCATTGTTTATGGCAACAGAAACAAAAGTCCCATGTTTCCAGAAAAAGGTGGTAAAGATCCAAGGAAGTTTATCAACATGAGTAAACATTTCTGCTTCCTGGAATATTGCTGGTTCCGTGTGGACGGCTAGTCGAACAAGTAACAGCTAGTTACTTGTTCCACTCAGTTGCTTGTTTACTGTCTAGAAACGAGCAAACTGCGCTGTTTCTATGAGTTGCTCTTTCGATGTGGGCTGAATTTTCCAGTATGTGTGGAAAGGAGACAACTTTAGCAAAATGTTCCTAAAATAAGTTGCTTTGGCGTGAACAGAAATGTTCCAGTATGTTTTCACAAGTACTGTATATGTTTCCAGAAACAACCAGCAACATTTAGTAACAAAAAATTCCTCCCTGTACATGTAGCTTAATTTGCTTAACAATTCCAATCAATGATACAAGCAAACTTCACATTTCGGAAACTATTTGAAACAGAACATCAACATGCAATCAAGGTTTAAATAACAACTATGAAAAAAAAATTCAATTTTTCCCCATTTTTGGGTGTGTTGACTTCGTACATGTCAACTTCATGAAAGGGTCTTGCAGTTGGGCATTCCATAAAAGACGTGACAGAATCATATTTTTTCCCTTTTTAGTCCCCGACAGCGTACGCCCTTTTGGGAAGATTCCTGTCAAACCAGAACTGCCCAAGGGCGTGCTCTAAAATCCGTCAAAATTCAGGTACCACGATGATGACGTCACACAGGTACTGCCAACACCGCAGGTCACGTCCCATTTTGAATTTCGCGTGACATCATTCTGATGGCCGAGGACGAATAGGAGAGGGCATCATCAAAATGCACATTTTTATATGTTTAAAAAAAAATTTGGTAAAAATTTTGGATGATGACCCTATATCGACGTTCATATTTTTACATAATTCGTGGGATGCCCCTCGCTGTGCAATCCACCGAGTACAATGGCCCACGTGATGGGACACAATGGGATCCATATATGGAAATAGGAATATCAACCAGCATATAAACCCACCCACAAGCATTCAATCTGAATACAATGGGATGAGGACACGCAGGTTGTACATCCGTTTTGAGCTGGCTTTTAATTTTTAAATAATAAGAAACTATGAAAGCATGACTACGTGGTTAGGATATGCGGGTTGCTACTGGGCAAGGCTACGCAATTAGAACAATGCAGGCACTAACCCGATAAGTCAGCTGGAAAGCAAATATGTGAGACATCAATCGAAATGTATACATGGTGTTTGCCAAGTTAAACAAGTTCATATAGACCGTATGGATGACGTCATTCAAAGCCTGGTAATAAACTGGCCAAAAAAATGATGTCAAAAAGTCCTTGTTATTGACGGAATGACGGTGGCCACATTTCAAACGTCATTTATGATAAATGAATGACCAAAAATGACGTTACTTCCTGACGTGGTTCTGAATTGGTCATATTTGAGAAAAGAGGGCGCCATTTTTGACCGAATGACCAAAAAATTACGATAAAACAAATACGACAATCTGGTCATATCCCAGCCAAGTTACGTCATAAAGCCTTGTGAAAAATTTGTCCAACAAAAATGATGTTAAAATGTCCTTGCTTTTGACGTCATTATTGGTGGAAAAAGACATTGTGTACGTAAATTATAGGTCACTAGCGATAATACCCGGCCTTTCCCGGGTGAAAAGTGTTGTTTGATTTTTTAACCCCTTTTATGCGATCAGGAGTTAGATTTAGCTGTCCAGTGTCGCCAAAAGATGGCGCTATATGACCTGGATACATCCCGGATGGGGGACGGGAATCTTGTTTGACAGGTTTATGGCCCGGATAAAATTTAAAAAGATTTATGGCCTTGTTATTCCCCACGGAGTTAACGCTCTTGGGGGGTGTGCCATGAGTGGCCAATGATATGACGCGCAGGCCAGCCAGTTACCCAGCCACGGAAAACCAAGATGGAGGCGTTTTTCTTTTATATATATATATATACAGTAGTTAGATACTTGAGACATATTAAACATATGAAATTATTAAAAAAATAATATTTTTGAATATAAAAATGTGTAGTTCCTTTCAAGTATGGAAATAAATTTTATTTAGTTAATAAAAACAGTTTTTCTGCAAAAGTACGAAAATATTTAAAGTAATCAGCTTTTACTTTTAAAAATAAGAAAACGTGGGAATTATTCAACCTGAATATTCGCGATATGGAACGCCGCTTTGTCCTGTTTTCATGTAAAACGAGGAAATGGAAGAAATGTGTGGACTTGCTTACGTCGACCTTTTACTGTGGTATGTTCAAGAAAAGTTTCCATCTTTTTTTAATGAATAAATGTGTATTATTCAAAACGTGAAAGCCAAACGGACTATACAAGTTGTGAAATCATTAAACTTGGTTTCATCTGCATTGCAGATGTAATGCTGCTAAGTTACTTATCCCGGCATTCCCCACCATTGCCACTTTGAATTAAAGAAAAAAACATTTTTATTATTATCTAATGTGCAACCCCCTATGTGAAGTAATGACGCATGCTTTTGCAGTGTCGACCAATCCACTTAGCAAGCCGACCAAAATATGACGTCGTTTTAAGGTAATGTTTTGGTCATTTTTTTTGAAAAATGACGTCATGTCCAAAAAACGACGCAAATATGACAATTCAGAAACACGTCAAGAAGTGGCGTTATTTTTCGTCATTCATTTATCAAAAATGCGGTGTTCAAAATGTGACTACCAAAATGACGTCTTCTTGATCAAGAAATGACGCCAGAAGCAGGGACCTTTTGGGATCATGTCTTCGGGATGTGACGTCATTTTTAGTCACTCATTTATCAAAAATGTGGTTTTCAAAATATGACTACCAAATGAAGTCTTCTTGACCATGAAATGACGTTAGAAGCGGGGACATGATTTTGTCCTCATTTTTTGGCCAATTGACGTCTTCAGGGTGTGACGTTATTTTTAGTCATTCATTTATCAAAAATGCGGTGTTGAAAATGTGACTACCAAATGACGTCAGAAGCGGGGACATTTTGGCAACATTTTTTTGATCAATCGCACGTCTTCAGGAAGTGACGTCATTTTTTAATTTTAGTCATCCATTTATCAAAAATGCGGTGCTCAAAATGTGACTACCAAATGACGTCTTCTTGATCAAGAAATAACGTCAGAAGCAGGGACATGATTTTGTCATCATTTTTCGTCCAATTGACGTCTTCAGGAAGTGACGTCATATTTGGTCATTCATTCATCAAAAATGCGGTGCTCAGAACGTGACTACCAAATGACGTCTTCTTGACCAAAGAAATGACGTCATAAGCAGGGACATGATTTTGTCATCATTTTTTGGCCAATTGACATCTTCAGGATGTGACGTCATTTTTTGGTCATTCATTCATCAAAAATGCGGTGTTCAAAATGTGACAACCAAATGACGTCTTCTTGATCAAGAAATAACGTCAGAAGCAGGGACATGATTTTGTCATCATTTTTCGTCCAATTG
>JAQGBX010006622.1:0-12271 GCA_034698745.1 Megaphyllum sjaelandicum
TCCCGTATTTGGGATTTTAATGAGGAGGGTGGGAAGGGATTAGGACAGGAAGACGGTCATGGACGATTTAATATAGGTACTATCTCAGCATTCGCCTGAAGAAATTGTGGAAAACCATGAAAACCACAATAAGGGATAGCCGACCCAGGAATCGAACCTGAGTCTACCGAATGCAAGACGAGGATGCAAACCTCTAAGCCACCTTACATTACATAAGTTACATAAATTACACTAGAAGATTAGCATTGTTTTATTATAATAATGGTTCAAACGCATACAACCAAATGCAAATTTTTAAAAAAGCATTAACTCCATCTCAATTTTAGGCCAAACTATTATTAGTAAAAAATAAAGCAAAACGCAAACCACTACCAACTATGTTATTCAATGTAAATGCTGTCACACAAGAAGCAATTTATATCCCTTAATTTATTGCAATAAATATTTTTGCTTGATAGTTAGTTCCCCAATGTGTTGGATAATATTTCCATCACGAACATATTTCCAGAATAGAAAATGATCTTATTCTGAACAATTTTTTTCTCTTTCAAGAAATACATAACCATCAGATAGTCAATCAGGAATCAATAGAGATATTCCAGAGGTTGTACACTCATGCACAAAATTACTAGAAGACTTTTTCATTGAAAATAAATCTCCTGCCATTCCGTAAAAAAGTCATTTTAGGACATAAATTGTCTCATGTGTGACGGCCAAAAAATGTTTTTATTTCCACTTTTTAACACCGATTTTTGAAAAATATTTACAGTATCTAAATCCGAAAGCTAATCTATGTAGCTTCATTTTAGGACAAAAGGGGCTTTATTTACACCCCCTTTAAGTGGCTACATCCTTAAACAGGAAAACCTATGCAAGTTTAGTGAAATTGAAATCCTACAATCGTTGTTTTGCCATCATAGCAAAGATCAGTTGCTTGGCACATGCATTTGATTAAATTTTCATTTTTCGTATACATGCAGGTTTCTGGTTGGATACGATATGAAATAGGATCGCCGCTTCGATGTGGACCATTGATGACCAACATGGCTACAAGCGGCAATAGCCGCAAAGAAAAGAAAATGTAGCCTACCTCTAATCAGCGACTGTGTCATATCATAATCGGACACCTGTCTTAATTTGTTCACCTGATTCCTAAGCCAATGTAAATGACAAGAAATAGGAATAGCCTACTAATGGTAAACTAAGGTAAACTAACCCCCCAAAAAAACCTTAAAGAGAGGGTCCACCATCGACGTTATCATCAAGTGATCTTAATATGGAAAAAAATAATTCTTTCACTACATGTACCGATACTTTTAGGCATAAATGGAAATATTTTCAATATGTTTTTCTACAGCTATTAGAGCGAAGGTAAATAATAAGGAATTATGTACTGCCCATTTTATAAGTTTCCATGCATGAAATAAAAACTTAAATTTGTTTACCAGATGTTGCAGGCATTGCTCCACAGACGTTTTTTTTTTTTTTTTAATTCCTGTGATTTCTTAAATTAAAAATCAATGCGTGTAGAAGTTATGAATGCGAAATTTAAATAGTTATCTTACGATATCTTAATGAATAAATAGGCTAAATTGAAAATGCTAAATTGTATGACTAAAAACTATTTTCATAATATCCATGGTACTGTAGAGAATGACAACACTGAAAGTTTGTCCCATCCCATAGCTCCACAAGTTTGGCATTTGGGGATTAACTTTGTTCAAGCAGTTTTTGAACACCTGGTGTCTGGATCTACATGACACCTTTGACTTTCATAACACCAACTGAACAAAATTTAATGAAATATTGAGTCATCCTATATGGTGTAACATACTGTAGGCCTACATATGTTATGTCCGACCAAACATTCTCAAAGTGATAGATAAATTATTTTTTATGCTACATGCAAAATATCTCATATTAAAGAATTTCTTCTATTAAACAAATCCATGTAGTCATGATTTGCAAATGAAGACTTGTCTAGCGATACAGTTGGTTACATGTACAGCATATCTAGAAATTTAAATACATGCAGTGAGAGAAAGAAGTCATTTTTTTTATTCCACATAACACAGGTATTAAAAAACCACAGCCACTTTTCAACAGAAAAAACTTACTCCATAGAGTTTAACATGGAGGTGGTACTAGCTGTCATGACTTTGAGGGTGTGTGTAACAAAGAGGTGATATAAATTTTCATTTAATTTAGTCATCATACCATAAAGGCTAGAACACATGTGGGTGTAATTAATAGACCATCTCTTCAAACAGAATTAAAATTGTAAATCAACTACTTTTTTCCCCACTCATTTTACTATTTTTCTTTATAATTTATTTAATGTTCATATATAGTTTATCAAGTTATTCGACATTTTTAGGGTGTTGAAATAGTTTTTTCCCCTCACTGTAACCATTCGCTACAATGAAAATTCGTATCAATATTTAATAAATTCATTATTACTACAATCCATTAAATAAAACGTATTAAAAAGAAATTGAAAAACGCAATCAAAAAATTGTCCGCGACTTTAATTATGTCATATTTGGCCCCGCCAAATGTGCATCCTACCTTCCCTTTCGGAATAAGAAAATACAAACTCGAAGCAAATTATAATCCAAAAGTAAAACTACGAGTTTTAAGGCAAGATTTTAATATATAGCATTCCCTGTTTAACCCATTAATCGTTCGAATCTAAAATTCCCAACACAAAATACACGGGGAAAAAAAATATTTTTTTCCAGACATTTTTTGACAAGCAATCGTTCGAGGTATGCGGACAAAAGCAAATTCCGTAAAATGATCATAGAAACGCGAATAGGTATACGATCTATAGGAACGAAATCAACCCATGGTACGAAATCGAATCACGAAATAATTTTTCTCGACCCCAACGCAGCAATTTGTAAAAAAAATTGGGATAAAAACCATCCATTTCATTACCATGGCAGGTTAGGCTTAGAAAAATGCAAAAAAAGCACTCACTTGATACGCCGCTGGACTCCTCCGCCTTATTCCTCCATCCGAAGATGGAAATCTCTGCGATCCAGGCGGTGGATTCGGAGATACCGTTGGCGGCTGCATCGGATAATTTCGTTTTACAGACATTTCCCGTGTTGTCAATAATCTAAACTTTTAAATGTACAAAAGTGGAATAGTTGCATCCAAAATCACCATCCGACACTAAGGTCGACGCGCACGGGGGACCCGAAAAACTGGACGGGGAAAGCGGTTCTCAACATTCCAAAAAATGAGCCGTTACGCGTGCCGTTTCGACGACTTTGTTCGACATCCTTTCGAAAAAAAGCAATCATTTCTAATTAAGGGATAATTAAGGAAAGCCGTGCCCTAACCGATGTTCAAAATCGTTGAAAATCAAACGAAATCTTACTGCCGAATCCGCCCTGACGACCCAATTCCTAGGCATTACGCTAAATGCCTAGCAATCGACCTAATTCCATGTCTCGAGCAATGCGTTCCGCTTCAAAATCCTAAATCGGTCGTTTCGAAATACTGTCGATCGACTTATTTTAAAAATATGAAATTATACGATCGATCGTGAGAGATATGTTTCAGTCGAGGAGTTGTGCGATTGAATCGCGATGTAGATGAATACGAATAGATTTTAAGTTGATTTCGTGATGCCATCCCGGAATGTTTTTTTTCCCCGCCGTGTGCCAGAGGGCAGCACCTTCCCAGCGCTGAGATCACCTTACCCATGATGCAACGTAAAAAACAAGTCAATTTGAATATTTCGAAAAATTTGAAGATCGCGAATCGAGTTTTCGCGTTTTTATGAACGCCTTTTTCGCCTGCAATGCAGAAATATGAGAAACTGGAAAAGATCGGAGAAGGTAATTTGTTTCGCTCGCATTTCACTAACACTTTGCATGTCCGGCTTTTGCCAGCTCGAGAAAAAGCGAAATGATGCAACCGCCCTGGATGAAATTTGAATTTCGGCCTTCGCCGTTATTTCTTTGCTGCGCGAAAATACTCCAAATTATGGACTGACAATAACCTTGGAAATGCTTCGTGGAAGCAACGGCTTCTTTGATGTAACCCACTTTCGTTTACCAACTTGCTTTTTTGCGGTATAAGCGTTGCAAAAACTCGCAATATTGCCAAAGATGGCAGTTGCGGGCAAGCCAGGCATATGGCGGTGATTATTTTTGAAATGGTAACGTTCGTTTTGCAGGGACGTATGGCACAGTTTTCAAAGCAAAAAACCGAGAAAGTCATGAAATTGTGGCGTTGAAAAGGGTGCGATTAGACGACGATGATGAGGTACTTCTGCTGCTCCAGATAAACGTTAAATTTGCACAGATCAATATTTTTTCACTGGACGAAGCTTATACATGTACATATAACTTGTTGTGGTGCATTTACAGGGTGTGCCTTCCTCAGCATTGCGAGAGATTTGCCTACTCAAGGAGTTGAAACACAAGAATATTGTGAGGCAAGTTGATGTTTTTCGGCAGGAAATTTTTTAAAAATCCTGTGCAAACTAACTTAAATTAATGCGAAATGTGTACACGTTTACAGGTTGCACGATGTTCTTCACAGCGAGAAAAAGCTAACGCTAGTATTCGAGCACTGCGATCAAGATCTCAAGAAATATTTCGACAGTTTGAATGGCGAAATTGATCCTGATGTCGTTAAGGTTTGCCATTTCTTATCTCATGTACTATATTATAAACTAATAAGCTGTGATCAAAACTCGCGTGATCAAAACTAAACTAAACTAAGCTTCTTGCTCACCTTTTGCTTTGATTACAGTCATTTATGTATCAGCTGTTGAGAGGGCTGGCATTTTGCCACAGTCATAATGTTCTTCATCGTGATCTCAAACCCCAGAACCTTCTCATCAATAAGGTAAGATCTTTTTTTGGTATTAGAATGCATCACTGAACGTTTGGAAAGGATGCAGTTCCCCTATTTGTGTAATCAAATATTCGCTTTCACTGTTATTACCAACTAAAACAGTTTCAAGCCTTGGTTACTAATCTTTCAGAATGGTGAGTTGAAGCTTGCCGATTTCGGCCTTGCCCGGGCTTTTGGCATTCCAGTTAGATGCTATTCTGCTGAGGTATTATTTGCAAAATTGCTTGTAAATTGCCATCTTTGCTCAGTTCCTGCCTTAATTCAAATGGTATGATTCTAGGTGGTGACCCTTTGGTACCGTCCACCTGATGTCCTGTTTGGTGCCAAGCTCTACACCACTTCCATAGACATGTGGTCTTCCGGTTGCATATATGCAGGTAATTGTAAGTACAAGTTACTTGCAAATTAAGTAAAAGAGGAGAATGTCGCTAGGGATTTTCATTTAGATGACTTGTGCCCCTTTTAGAGTTGGCCAATGCTGGAAGGCCATTGTTTCCAGGTAGTGATGTGGACGATCAGCTCAAGCGAATTTTTAAGCTACTGGGCACTCCAACAGAAGACACTTGGCCAGGCATGACTCAGCTTCCGGACTATAAGGTTAGCCAGTTTTTCTATTCCACAAATAAAACTATAATTGCCACCAGAATATTATAATTACAAAAAAAAATCCACATGATTTAGCCATTTCCAGGATATCATCCAACTATGACATTTGCCCAGGTTGTTCCTAAACTAAATGGTAAAGGTCGTGATCTTCTACAGGTAAGGATTTAATTTTGTTTTTGTGATCGTAGATAGGCTCTTACTTTGTTAAACTAAATGCTTTATACATCATGAATCTGAAGTTGTAATTTTTGTGCTACTCACTAATCGTTTCACTTCATTCTCATGGGTATCCGTAGAGATTACTTATTTGCAATCCCGTCCAGCGAATTTCAGCTGACGATGCCATGCAGCATCCCTATTTCGCCGACCTGGCTCCAGCCATTAAAAATGGGTAATTCGGATGATGCAAGTCAGCTAACTTGCTGAAGATTGTAGAAAGTGTAGAATTCTTATCAATGCTTGTCTATGGGGAAATTATATTGCAAACTTATTTTATACATTTCACACAAGTGTAACGTCGCTCTAGGGGCCAAACCAAAGAGACTATTAGCTGCTAATTAGCAGGCTGCTCTGATTTCATATCGATCTCATTTGTTTTGGGCGCTTTATTGTAGCTGTATAACTTGTAGGTTCAGATTTATAAACTAATCGCGTCGCAGTCAAGTTCCACTTGGAATTACAGATTTTTTTTAATTCATATTTTTGTTTAAATTAAAGAAAGTTTATATTTACGTTGCCCTTATTTTTTAATATACATAGTGAAATAATTGCAGAAACTACATGCACACGTGTCAAAAAAATTTAATTCCCACGAATTAAAAAAATTGCAAATAAGGACTTGCTAAAGTGTGGGTATTACCGGATGCAGTGATCTAATGTTTCTGTTCAACAAAACAAAAAACGAAAAGAAAAATGGTGCTCTTTAGTCTAGCACATTCCAGACCACAACAGCATTTTTTATAAAGCTGGTCTGGTCGAATTTGGTTCATCTCATTTCAAGCTTGCATATTAACTGCTCCTTTAAATTAATGAAGCCTAATTTCTGAAATTCAGCTTAATGTGACCATGAACTAGGATAAATTAAACTTTCATTGTGGCCTGGGATTTTTTAAAGAATTTAATAAAGCTCATTGTGTTTGGCAGGACAACTTAATTTTCATTCTAAATGAAGCTTTTCAATAGTATGCATGTCAGGTTGCTGTAACCGACATTTTAAAATTGGTGTTCAGTGGTTCAGCACTTTTATGCAGTGCTATAAAAGTGAGGAGCACACAACCTAGGCATTTAGCAAACACTGTCCCATAAGCGCCTGATAGCAGCCATGTGCTGTTTTTAGTGCTAAAATACAGTGTAGAAATTTCTTCAGTTGGCAAACATTTTTCATTGCACTGGTGTAGAATGAATGTCCAAGTTATGCTGCAGAGGGCTTATAGGAATCCCTATTTCCATCCAGATCAAAAGTTATGAAATAAAAATCTGGCTGCTAACATTGGATATTAGTAAATTAATAAAACTGTATACGTGTTTTAAACAATTCATGCTAGCCTTATAAGGAGACATTGGAAATATTTTAGTTCAGACATCTAATGACAATTTCTGGTCAGCCAATTTGAAACTTGTCTTATTGTACTCTCTGCATGAACGTTCTATACCATAAATGGTAGTCACGTATCATGTGCTGTGACTTCGGTGCAACGCAAAGATCAACCAACAATGAATTCTCAACCGTTTCCAAGCACGTGAAGGATATTTATCTTTACGTTTGTTGTAACCTCTTTTGGAATATCCTTATTAAGCACCATATTTCGCTCAGCACAAAAGTGTTTGAAGGCCACAACGGCAGTGTCGGTAATAGTCCGCCACTTATGTAGGAAATTTGCAGTAACACGTTTTATCATTGGCTGCTTTATTTTGTAGGTCGCTTCCTATAACTGTATTTACGCCAATTAACCGAAAATGCATTAATATAAATCTCTTCATTGCTACTCATAATTGTGGGCAAACCCTCCACTAAAGATCTCAAACCATGCTCATTTATTATGACGAAATCATTTTTGTGGTGAAATTTTCAGTGAACAAGCAAAACTACTCAAATTTAAGAGGTTCAGCTATGGAATTATCAAGAAATTTTGGTTTCCTTGAGCTAACCCTATTTTTACAGTATGGCAATATTCATGCCAAATTGTAGCTCATGTCCCAAATTTTCCCTCTGATTTGCATTCGAGTCCAGATGACAGTATGAGCCCAGTCTTATGTTACTGATCTCACTTATATCACCACAAAATTTTGCATTTCCTGGGACTGTCATAGTGCGAGAAAAGCAAACAGAGGGACTGTACTGCCATCGGCTTTTGAAAGGATTTATATTTTTCGTGCAGTTGGTTTCAATGGAGGGCCATATTGTCTTTATTTAAGCTAAGATCGGTGTCAGTGCAGTACAGGATGGCCATAAGGTATAAAGAACAGCTGGAAAAAGTACAAATTTTACTCGATGTAATTTTTTTTTCTGTGATTTTCAATGCAATAGCGATTCTTTGTTCTTTTCTTGGAAATTTCATATCGCGAAAAGGTGTACACTCTCGTTATTGATCTCAACTTATGTATTTAGAATGCAACTGGTGTATTTGTTCTTTAAAACCGCGTTATTGTAGTGAGTGTAATTTTGCTGCCACTAATCTAATACCTTGTAATTGTTTCTGGTTAATGTAAATGGCATTGATTTTTATGCAGCAATAAAAATTTCTTAACTAACCGCACTTATTGGCTTGCATAGTGATATTAATTTTTAAAGGAACCAACAAAATCATCTGAGATTGTAGTTCTAGACTTACCAATTGCTGGCAAATGGCGAGTTGATCACTTGGTGTTCAATGGCGACAACAGGAAAGATCCAAGGGGAAATTGACTCTTGCTCAAATCCTCTACAAATCACCTGCAAATTAGGTTCGAAGTTCAAAAATGGAGAAATCTTTGTGCATGTTTATGAATGACCATTAATAACATTGAACACAAGTATTTAATTCCACAAATTTGTTACCCAAAGTAAGGTGGTCATTAAACATGCAGTCGCAATCCACTATTACAGTATACTACACTATAATTAAAACAGAAATTTTTATTTTAATAGTGCTAATTGTGAAGACATTAATTTGTTCTTTGGTAATTTTAACGTTGTTAATGCCAAGTGTTGCTATTGTCGATTAGTTGGACATGGTATGAAGAATTACTGTATAGGCAAATGAAGTACCAAACACCTGTTAATTGTTAAAATGTTAGTAAACGGGAATGGCTATTATCCCAATATCATTACAATTTTAAAAATCATAAACAAAAACTGCATAAAATAATGCATAATCTAACCGCTAACAGAAAATGTTTGTCAATGTTGAAAAATCCCCATCCCGAAATGCATGGAGTGAACATCGAAACTCTGTGACAATATACATGAAATGCAAATTTGACCTGAAAAAGAGTTGAAGTATTCTTTATTAGATTACAATGCAATCTTAAATTTCAAACAAGCGACAATATATACTAACATTGTGTAGCATGGAGCGCTGCAACTTCTGATGTGCTACTTCAAAATTGAGTCCATCGTCAATGTGCACTACTTCAAGAACCTGCAAAACCTTTATTGGAATAATATAATATGTTATTTACACAACTCCAGAAAAAACCAGAAACCTTGTTTTCCTTGTCAATATTTGTTTTCTTAGAAATCGTTGAAAATTCCCCCCAAAAAAGCATGCCTTGAATTTTCCCCCTTTGTCTCAGAATTTCAATATTCAAGATGGCGGTCCTTGACAAGTGTAGGTAATTTGGTAATTTTAGGGAATATGATGAAAATTGCGGTTTCAACTCTGAAAAAATCCCTTTTCAAATTCACTTTTTGTTGTTACTGCTCTAACTCATAAATAGTGCTGGAATTTTTAAAGGGTTCATTCACCGCAATAAATTTTACTTCATAAATCTTTGAAAATATTTCGGCTTAAGTAGAATTGTTTATTTTCTGTGGGATACGTCTTTATTAAAATTATTGCTATAAAATGGCAAAATTTCAATTACTTTCGAATTCACAGATGAAATTAGAAAAGATTTGGCCATGAAAGACAGGAGGAGCACAGCAAGGAGGATCAGATAGGTAATTCTTTGGAACGCCGGAAGTGCAGAATTGGTGACGGCGCGCAGTGAGCACGTAATGTCCACAAATTCGTACGAAAACCAAACAAAAACGTAGAACGAAAACTGTTTATTTAGTCCTCGCACTCGAAGGCATGCCTCCCGGTGCTGCTGCAAAAAATGCTGAATGTCGCATTGCAAGACATTATTACAGGTCACTGAAAGAACGGTCTTGCCGATGGCCTGCAAGTTGGCATTCACGAAAACCAGCAAAATGCACATAGAAACCATGAGCGTGCAGGACATCAGAAAGAGGAAAACGCAGACGAAGAAGTAAATCAGCTTGCAAGCCTCCAAGAAGGATGGACAGTAAAAACCGAGAAAGGGGATTTCTGCACTGCCATGAGCCATTTTGATTGTAGTTATTTGCATTAAGTAAATGCATTTCCAAAGGCTCACCACCACCAACCAAAGGTAGCAGCCCACTACAGCGCGTACGATGACGGTCTTGCAGCTGTCCAAACGTCCTTTGTTTTCTCGAAGAAAGTCCAAAACCTCCGCCAGCGTCCTGGAGAAAAATACAGAAAGAATACGCTGGTGTCTTAAAAGAAGGCAAAAAATCATGAAGTTGCACCAAAACGTGACGCCTTTGACGATGTGCGTTATTCCCTGCTCCAGTCCGCGCATGCTCAAGTCTAGCTTGAGCTCGTTCAGGCCGAAGATGCCACCCCAGAGGAACAGTAGGATGCAGGTGATGTTGTAAGCGCTCCTGGCCCAGAACTTCAAGACAGGTCCTTTAGGACGTGTCCCTGCGCCTTCGCTTGTGCAAAGATCAAACCTGATGTCGAAGCCGAAAATCAAGAAAGCGTATGTGAGCGGCCGGAAGTAATGAGAAATTTCACTCTTTGTCAGATCGCACATTCTGGACAGACAGTCTTCGATTTTGGAATTATTGAAATTCTTCATTGTTTAAAGGACAGAAATCCTGATCCAGTTCTGCATGGTGGACTGTCATCGTCAAATCAACCGATCGAGTGCATTCCCAGCATGCACTTGACCAACTGGATAAGAATCAACTATTTCCACTCAAGCTAATTGCTATTTTAAAGCGTTTATCATTGAAGTAATTGATGAATTTATGTGCAATGTGCATGTATGTCAACCTTGAAAGCATATCAGGTATCAAGGTATGATCAGGAAAATATAGCCTACATGTAGGCTATTGATCAGGTCTTTAAATCAACAAATTTCACTATGCAAACCATAATGTATTACTTTATATATGATAAAGCTATATAAACAACGTTGAAATGGAGTGTTTCATAATATTAACGAACCACAACATGCATACTAAAGTTTGGTTGCTAGGCGTGGCATTGTGTAGAGTATAAAAGTTTTACTTGCTAAATAGTTTAGTTTGTAGCACTAATATAATTAGTACAAAGCGCAATCAATGTTTTAATAATTGAGAGTGTCGCTCGAAGAAAAGGAATCTTTTTTGAAGATAGTCTTAGGACATACATGTAAACATTTATTATTTGCGATAATTAGGAAGTGTGCATGACCATCACATTTTCAAGTTCCCAGATGATAATCTTAAATGTATCGGAAATGTTATTTTAATCCCATAATGGGCTATCTAATGAACATTAGCAATTTACAAAAGGGGAGTTTCTAATTAATTTAATACTGTACTAACGCTTTTTTTTAAACAGAGAAATTTCCAGTTATTTCTTTATGTTATCTTTTCTACAAAAAAAATATATCAAGAATATCTAGTGTATCAAATGCCTAAAACCACAATGCTAAAAACTAAATTCGAAATATCCCTCTGCAACTAACGCAATTAATTGTACAAGAGCCGGTATCCCAATAATTTCAAGAGGCTCTACAGGAGGCTATACATCTACATGTATAGTTTTATTTTATCGCAACTTTAAAAGAATGTCGAAATTAACCAGGTCTAAAAATACAGTGAGGGATAAAAAGGTATTTCCTAAAAATGTCGAAGAACTTAATAAATAATTATATTTTTGCAATGAAATGCTTACTGAAACAAATGGAAGATAATACAGACACTTTAAGAAAATTTCAGCTTGAAACTATGAACATTAAATAAATTATATTAAAAGAAAAATAGTCAAAAAAGTCGGGAAAAACTAATCCAAACACATGGCAATAGAATTAGAGAATGTTTTGACACAGAAAATGACCAGAAATATTCCACATAACACAGGCATTAAAGAACCACGGCCTTTTTTCAATAGAAAAAACTTTCTCCATAGAGTTTAGCATGGAGGTATTAGTGTCATGAGTTTGGAGGTGAGTGGAATAAAGAGGTGATATAAATTTTCATTTTTAGTCATGATACCATAAAGGTTAGAACACATTTGGGTGTAATAGACCATCTCTTCACACAGAATTAAAATTAAAAACAGGATTTCAAGAATTACATTGTACTTTCTTCCCATTCCCAATGGAGAGAAAGTACAGTGCATTACTTTTTTCCCACTTATTTTACTATTTTTCTTTATATTTTATTTAATGTTCATAGTTTCAAGCTGAATTTTTAATCAAGTGTCTGGATTATCATCTTTCATTTGTTTCAGTAAATATTTCATTGCAAAAATGTAATTATTTATTAAGTTATTCGACATTTTTAGGGTGT
>JAQGBX010006623.1:0-12271 GCA_034698745.1 Megaphyllum sjaelandicum
ATCAGCGGTCACCTCGGGTAGAAAAGCGGGAAAAACGGGAAGCGGGAAACAAGGGGCAAAGGACATGAAAACAGCGGTTGGACGCCGACGTCACTCTGTTCCCACCCTTATGCCTCACCTTGTAGCCTACACCGGTGCAGATATTTTGGACCAATCTAATCCCCTATTTAAAATGGGCAAAATGTGACGTCTTTTAAGCCCCGAATACACTTTTAGTTTTAGTGCGCATGCGCAAAAGACAATGCGCCACCGAGTGGCAAAAAATGCAAGCCTTAAAAATGGGCAAAAAGTGGCGCCACTGAAAAATAAAAAGGACTATTGGCGAATCGATTTCTAAACGACTGCCAAAGTACGATTAGTAAAGCTTCTTCCTGAGTGCCCCTATAGTTTTAAAAATATATGGTGTGTACTTTTCTAATTTCGTTTTTCCATAACGAAAAATAGATGCTATATATTTGTGTATGTATATGCGTATTCATTTTCGAGGTACACAAAAGTTACTCAAAAGATTATATTGTCATTACGATAATTAAACTAAGTGCTCCAGGCGATCTAAATTATGGATCCTCTCAAAACTGTCCATTCAGGCTTAAAATTTCCAGATCTTATCAATTATTACTTTACTTTTATATGATAGATGTTGATAAAACAAACATCCGCGAAAGCAAATCTCCAAAGATAACCTTGCTTTCAGGATTAAATAAATACATTTGCAAAATTAATTTTCCCCTACATGTACTGTATATAGGAAATAGTTTCATCCGCTTAAAGCTATTTCCGAAATTATTCGAATGTTTCAGAATAATAAGTATCCGCGAATGAATAAAAACGGAAAATATCCCGGCATTGTTCAAAATAAGCTAATAAATGCAGAATTTAAATTCGAAACACTATAGTGTTTTGAATTATTTATAAACTCATTTTTTGGAATAATCAACGTTTTCAAGGGAAATTGTAGGAATACGCAGAAGCAAACGTTGAAGAAAGTATTCATCGTAAAAGTTCCTCGCCAAGTAAATTAACTGACAAGTTTCCCTGAAATCGGAGCGTATGCATTAAACTAATGGCGAATTCCAATTGTCCGAAAAGTGTACACTGGGGTACACCCAGTGTACGGCTCTGCACTCGTTTCGTTCCATTTGTCCATGGTGCATACTTCATTGAAATCGTTGCACCCTGCTGGATTGTTTCATTCGTCCAAACAACGTACGCTGACTGCACTTCCCAAAGAGCCAGTGTAGTTAGTGCATCCAACATGGCGGATTATATTTCGTCTGCATTTCTTCAAATTTGGCGCTGCTTGGGCAGACGATTTGCCCTCGCCTGTTCGATGGAAACAATTTCGTGTGATGCACCGATGACGTCATGAGGACGCACTGAACATAAAATGACGCTACACCAACTTGCAACGTTGCTCAACACTAATGTGGACAATTGGAATTCGCCATAACTTGCATGACCATGTACCACTTCAGAACATGTTCGTTTGCTTGCACTTGTACACACTGCAGCACATGTTCCCAGCCTGCGTGTTCCTAACACATCCCTTGAATCACATGAGCATTTCTTCAAGTTAACGACATTGAGTTTTATTCTTTCGGAGTTTGTTCCAGATAGCCACAGTGTTCCTTTTGCCTCACAAACGTTGGGACTTCGCATGCGTGGCCAGGCCAATTAGCCGTGGTCAAGCCAACGAGTTATTGACCAAAACAGCAGCAAAACTGGCAAACAACCTGCAGCAGGGGTATAAAAATAGCTATGCAAATCCAGCAGAATTTCGCTCGAAATCTGGCTTATCGGGCAGGATATCAGCGAGCAGCATTTGCCGGCCATCCAACCCGGCATCCCCCATAAATCTTGGTATCCGTGGGGGGGTGGTCAGCGAGGGGTCAGCCGCTACCCCCGCCCTCCTGAGGGGGCGCCAAAAACGGCCGCAGATTTACGGCTTGTTGTGTCTCGCGGGCCACCTAAATCTACTCCGCTCATCATCTTTAATATCCGCGGCGTGTTCGCCCAGTGGCCGAGTGGCCGGCGACAAACTGACCAGCGGTCGTAAAGCATCCGACCCGTTTTTACGTGAGTTGCTGCCCGCAGAGTCACCGAAACGAGAAGCAGGGACGAGGCAAGGATATTTCAATCCCGAACTGGGGACGACAGGCCACTGGTCAAGACATAAAATTCAACGTTATGTCAAAAAAGGTTTTTTTTTTTGCATTTTCTCATAGACATAAAGGTTTAAAAAAGGTTAAAAAAAGCTGCTAAGAGGTAGCGACGGTTCAGACGATAAATCTGAATTTTTTTTCGAACTTTCAAAGAATGTTTTTTTTTTAAAATTATTATTGGTTTTCATGAGGTTTTGGAAACCTTGGTTTTCCTTAAAATTGCTTTTGGTGTTATATTGTTTGCTTGGCTGTCTGGAAATGGTTTATTCGTTTTCCAGAAACTGCTTCGTCTTTTAATCTGGTTTTCTGGAAACCGCGGCTTGGATTTTCTGGAAACGCATTTGTCGTTTTGCAAACCGTTAATGATTAAGTTTTTCCGATTTTTCACGAGGTTTTAGGAAACCTTGTTTGGTTTTCTCAAATATAGCTTGTTTGGCTGTCTAGAAATGACAAACTTCGTTTTCTATAAACGGTTTCTTTTTATTCTGGTTTTCTGGAAACTGGCTTGGTCTTACCATAAACTGCATGTTTATGAGGAGTTTTTTTTTTTGGAAATGCATACGCTTTGAAAGCCGTTTTTGGTCTTCCGAAAACTTGTTAGTTTTTACAGAATCCCCATTTGTTTTCAATTTTCCGTTATCTGCAAACTTTTTCGTTTTCTGTCAAACTACTTTAGGTTTTCCGAAATTTCATTTTGTACGTTATGCAAACCGTTCCTTCAGAACACCGTTGGTGGTTTTTCAAGCTTGTTTTCCCGGATCGATACCGAACATTTCGTAAATTGCGTTTGGCATTATGGAAACTTTTTTTTTATTGAAAAATATTTTTGTTTTTGTAACGTGCTCGTGGCTTTCATAAATTGTTCGTTTTCTGTTTTCAATGTTTCTGAAAACCTATTTTGGTTATTTGTAAATTACTTTTGGCTTATTTCATAAATTACCGGTGCAGTTTTGCTTACAAATTGCCCGGGGTATTTCGGTTCATCCTCACAATTGTCTCAGGTAAAAAGGTTTAGTAATTCAATATAGCACATTTATGCTAGTCTGCCTGCAATGATGCACAGTACGCGATCCATGTATACGACGAGCGATGTTCGAGTTATACCTACATGTATAGCATAAGAATTGCGTTTCTTTTGTTTGCTTACATTCTGTCGAATGCAGTAATCGACAAAAAACCTTCTGCTACTTCAAATGCTACTTTACAAACGTCTAATGATTCCATGTTGTCCCATAGGCGCAATGGCATTACCCTTGAGAAGGACAAGGACAAGTTGGGATTTCTCGCCCCACCGAGCTCATTGGAATTCAATTCGGTTTTTGAGGGGGAACCTGGCGAATGACAAATTGATGTTTAGTGTCGTAAAAACGCCAACAAATTACGGAGGCTGCTTCAGTGGGGTTGAAGGGGGTTGGGGAGGCAGAGACAAACGAGCAAGTCGTCCATCCAGAAGCGCGCAAGATTCCCCAGGATGTCCTTCCATGCAGATGGATTTTAGAGATTCTCGACGATCCTGTTGCAGACGATGGCCATTATCGCTGTCAGAACCGTATATACAGAATTATATGACTATCTAGTCATATCTTGTAAATCGCACTATGTCGGAATGATCGGTCAAGATATGAATCTACTGTATATAGGAATCACACATCCTGCTCACGTCGGTGAACTAAGTCACTGACACACAAGCATCTTGTGGATGGCTGTGGGTTTTTCGTCCATTTTTTCAACTTGTGCAGTTCAACGTTTTGGATAAGTATACAAACAAGCAACAAACTATAAATCAATAAAATATTTACAATTTTTGTAACAATTTAAATCTTAAGCAATTGTGCAAGATTGGATTGGTGTGAAATGCAATAGATAGAACACAACTGCCGTAAAATATTTGTGAACTTTCTGGTTTACTGTACAGTAAATCTATCACGTAATTAAATCTACAGCAATCAAAATAGTTATTGAGATATTATTCAAATACAGTCTCAGAATCACTTAGAATTTGAATTATATAAAGTAGAATATGGTAAAACGTTAGAAAAAAGACTTGTGTCACGACTTCTAAGAAAACCATTGAGTGACAGGAACTTCATAATCAACAATATGTTTCATGACATCAAGTTAATCTAAACTGCTAATCCTAACAAAATCTCATGAAATTGGAGGAACATTAGGATGCATTCTTCACATGCATGTAGTAATAATTATTTGAGAAATCTGCATGGAACGAGAATGAGTCTTAGCCACTTGTCTAAAACATCTCTGACAACTATTTCAACTGAACCATTGATAACTTTATCAGTTCCACATAAAGCTCACTAAATACTTTCTTGACAATTGCTTTAGACTCAAAATGTAGCACTCGTGGACAAGAAGCCAAGGCTACCTGGGAGATGTGCCAGAAGCCCCTGGCTAAGAACTAGGTTTCTTCCTCGTGTCTGCGTCCACCAGGGCAGCCATGCACCAACTTCAGGTTCCAAATAGTTCTTCGAGAATATTCCATTAGGATGTCGCCGGAAAATCCTCCGTCTTTTGATCCTGCGTGAGCTCGAGCGCAGACAGTCATTTACTTTGGTGTTTTATGCAACGGCTGAATAGTCAGGGGACCCATGGAGATAATCTTATTTGGTCTCCGCGTACTTTTTCTAACTAGGCATCATCGGAGGACTGGCTTCTCCTCCGCAAGGGCTTGGCCCCGGTGCTATGGCAACGCAGCAACCTTGGATTCATGCTGATAGAGAAAAGGAGAGGTGTAGTATAGAATGCCTACACTGGGAAGGAGAACCCTACTTCACCAGGCGATTCCGTTGGGGTGAGAAATGGGAGGCCGTCTCCCTGCTCCCTCTCCCCAAGAAAGGAGGAAACGCAGCAAACGCAAAGACCACACTTCTGCCAAGGATCAAAAGAAATGGATTGGAGTGAACCAACTCTTATACTATGCAGCGCAGCAACAGGAGCTCGCCTGTGTTGCTGCTCACTTGACCGGAAGTGCTTCATAATCCCGACTGCATGCAAACACTATTGCCACTAGAGAACGAGAATGCTGGAGGGTCGATTCTGTCGGTATATCGAAACCTCCCACCCAAGTAAAGACATGCATTTCTTGCGTTAGGCGGTTAATCCAGAAATTATTGCCAAATGCCAATTAACCTTCCTTCCCCGCCCCCCAATAAAACTCATTACCCGACCAAAATAAATGAGCTACGAAATGGTGCGGTAACAACGAGGATGAGGAAACCAAGAATAAAAAATGTGCATACGAAGTGCTTTTGAATCTTGAAAACTAGTTAAACATTTGGAATGTTTACAAGAATGCAAAGCAAACGCTATAAAGGGTTCCAAGGAACTCTGGATTGGCCATCCGGTAGGCTCAAGATTTATTGTCTCAAGGTACCTCCTGACCAATCCTATGCATCCTTGGCTCCAGTTTTGGCAGATTTTTGACCGACTTACAGATTTTAAAGACCATGGCAAGAATTAAGAAGGGACTTGAGGTCCGTTTTGATCTCAAGCTCAAGCCAAATGTGCACCTTTGGGACATGGGTTAGGTATGAACGGTGGCCATCTTGAGAGAAGGCCACAAGAGATGTTCTCAAGGGTAAGGCTCACACAACCGTGGCACTCCCAGAGACGACAGAGTTATGACGAAGAAGTCGATCGTCTTCCTAGAAAAACCATTACCGAAAACACAAAAGATGAAATTGGCCATTTTTCTGGCAGAGGACTGAGGGGAAAAAAAACAACATAAAACGGGCTAATTTGCCGGCGCTAGCGTCGCATGCGGTCGCCAGAGTTGGTTTTTAATCGGCGCCGCGGCGTCATTCCCCGGCTGAAGAGGCCATCATTCTTCGGCAATGGTCTCATGAAAATGGGAAATGTTTCCAATCGCCTTTTTTATCCTCGCCCATAAATTCCGCTGCCATTTTCCGTCGCGGCCATTAGCGGCCTCGCGCAGGCGCACTGCCATCCCCGAAGCACGTCATCCAACAATAGCCATTGTGCGCGGACTGCTCGTTGGGGATGAAGGACGAGCAAATGGATGTTCCTTTTCTTTTGCTGATGAGCACTTTCAGCGCCTATGGACATCCATTGGCGACAAGTGGTGAGGATTAGGCCGCAAAGTCCACTTTTATTTTCCCATCCGATTCCACTCTGTTTCCAGGGTATAAAGGGTATTGTTGCACAATCCGGAAGAGTTGACAAGGAACAGTTTGAGGACAGACTGGAGTCGCCCCAGAGACCATCTGACAAAGTTTCTCCTGGCGGGACAGTGGTGTACCTTAGCACGACGAAACTTTAAATGCAGGATGGCGAGTAATCAATGCCTCAAATTGGAAATTTGCGAGCGACTCCCATCTAAGATAAACATAACTGACATCTTCCATCTAAGATGTCCCAGACATGGCTCTATTGAATTTCGCCTTGATGGCCATGCATGGGCATGTCCCGCGCATTGCCTTGCACGATCAAGCAACAATCAGAACCTGAGAACATTTTGTCGCCACATTTTGAACATTTTGTCCTTTCATGTTTTTTTAAGGAGATCATAATGAGTAAATGAAAACACGTTGTCAACTAAAGGATATGTTCGAAACGTTCAATCTACGTCTATGCAAAAAATTGAAAGATTTCTAACATGTCATCAAACAAAATTTCATGAAATCGTATCCATCTTTGATAAACAAACATTCCGAAATGGCGGAAAGCGAGGGGTATAAGATACACGTATTAATTGCGCATATTTTCATAAGGTATATAAATAAACATGACTACATTTGGAAAATCAAATTTATCATATGGACGATCCTTTTTTTAGGTACAGTATATATAAAAACACAATGTTAGCACATGTTTTCGTGTATATTAAATGTTACTTGTTGATTAAGGCACACCGTGGGTAAACATTCAGATGACTATGCAAATTTGAACGTATAGTTCATACGTCTCATGCAAGCACATGATCCTGGTACGATTTTTCCCTCAATTTTAACATACATAGTACTGCCGAGAGGCAAAAAGCTCAGCAAGCAGCATTTTTTTCTAAAAAAAAGTCTGAAATTTCCGTCAAAATGTGGATTCGTCGGAATCCATCCGCCTAGGAAAAACACAAGCATGCAGGTTACATTTCTTCCTGGCTGCAGCCCAAACAAACCGAAATCGATATTAATTTCCTCCTTACAACAACATTTTGCAAAAAACAAGATGGCGGCGGCGATTGCGGCCAATTAGAAAAGCCCGGCTCCGCGGTGGCCTCGCCGTGAAATGGGATATTTCCAAGAGTTTTTCGGAGGGGAGATTTCTTCGATCGTCTTTATTAGTTAAAATTCAAACCGAAAACGGTCGGATTTTTACCATCGATTTTCGAGCAGCCTCCCAAAAAAAATGGCTTTTGACGTCTATGTGATCAATTTGAGTGGGAGAAAAAAAAATCCGATAGACTCGATATATTTAATGAAGACTTTTTGCCGTTTCGAAAGTAGATAAAAGAAAAAGAAGGAAAAAAACAGTCGATTTCTCCGCGGGTCTGCTTATGAGAACAAATTGAGAAACGCAATGAAAACAAAGATTAATTGAATGAAGAGCCTTATCGCGACGGGGACTAATATATGACATTAATCGGTCATCCGGGCACGAAATGATAAAGAAGACATAATTATATCTAAGAACGAAGCATGAATTTGTATGATTAGGTAAAAGCTAGGATAAACACAAGTCCTAAATAGCGTGACCTCGAGTTCATTTTTTGGTGAAAAGATGTGAGAAAAAGATGGAGAAAGAAGGCCATGGAATCAGTGGTTAATCGGCGAAGTGCTGATGGATTAATGAAAAACTTAATCGGCTATTCTGAAGAATTGATGACAACTACTATTTCAAGCATTCTGAAACAAGTCTTAATCAACGGTGACAAAAACGGTCGATTGCTGTTGTGTGAAAAGCTTCATGACCTTTGCATGCAGAAATTGCATCATTTTTGTGCCAAATAAAACATGCAAAACCAAAAAAATTAGATCTAAAGTGTGGATACGAGCCTACACTTGAAAAAGGTAAGATTTTACGAATAAAACATAAAATGGTTTGTTTTTAAAACAAAACGACAAATGTCGTAAAGTTCCCGTCCGTGACAAGTAGTGGAACCTCTCTCATTAAGACGAACTCGCTTAATACAATCCCCGCTCTACAAAGTATTCTATATAGGGTTCGTTTAAGATGAACTCGGATAATTCGAATTTTCGGTTACGACGAACGAATTTTAGAAATCTCGAACATTCATGGACGCTACGTGCACGCATTTCGTTATAACGAATCAGATAATATTTTGAGAAAATGTCGCGAAGGAAACAAACAATAACCGACACTGGATATTATTTTAGGTAAACTAAATGTATATTTGCATACTTCGGGAGATCATGAAACATAATGCAACATTCGGTAAATCGGTTGGGCAAAATCATGTTTTTTTCTGACTGCTGATAACGTACGAAATACGCTTTAAACGAACACACATTGCCGCCCTTCCAGTTCGTCTTAACGAGGTTGTCGTGGATTCGGATTTACGAAGCAGTATTTCAAAACCTGGACAAATGTGGCGGCATCTCGCAGTTCCCGAGACAAGCTTCGGCTGATTGGGTGACGTCACGGGTAATCCAACTAAAACCCGTTCCCGGGGATTAAAGGATTGGCAAGAAATGAAATTTAATGGACGGCGGTTGGGTTTTACGAGAGCCGCTCGTCAATCACCAATTACGAGCGGACTTTTATTTCTGTTCGCTTTCATATTTTTGCGATATTGAAATGAATTTTGGATTTATTTCGGCGCGCATGCAGCCGTTCGGACATCCATGGAAAAGTTATTAAATGCGCCGGGCCATAAATCCGAAAAATAAACGTGCCGAACATTTCAAATAACGAGTTGGTAAACAAAACTCGGCTCGACGCCCATAAAATGCCTTTTATACATGTTCAGAGTGAGAAATTAGCGCACGCCAAATGCCAGTTTCCAAATGGCACGAAAACACGCATGGACCGCATGAGGCGCCCTCCCCCCACAGCGGATATTAAAACCTGCAGCACTTGCCCAAAGCACTAAGCACATCAGAATGACCGAACGATCAACGACGGTCGATCGACGAGGAACGCGAGACTTGTTTTCTGGGGATCATTCGAGGAAACGGAAATGGGAAGAACGATTGATGAAAATGGACGTGAAAAACGTGTTTTGGAAAAAAAAGAATAATAATTAAGGGGATAACATTATTCCGTACACGAATAATGGTGTAACAATTATAGGGGGATATATTTGGGAGAAAACAAAAGGATGTGTCAAACATTTCATAGCAAAAGTATCAATGTTTACAGTTTGTTTGTCGTGTTGGGTAACGCTATAGATATTATTAGTATAGAAGCATTACAAATGGTTGCTATTTAGACGTACATATATTGGGGGAAATGTTTTGGAATACAGAAAACTGGAAGAAAACAGAAGGATGCAGATTTGGGAAAATACAAATGGTTGCTATTTAAACGTACATTGTTTATGAGGAAATATTTGAGAAAGAGAAATGGAAGAAATATATCTGGCACCAACAGATATATTGCACGGTTACAGTGCGAATGGCAGTTTTTGGGGGAACATGTGGTGGAAAAAAGGATTGGTAGACAAACTTGAAAGAATGCGACGAATGCATCGTGAAAACTGAAGAAATGACATTCCTGTATCATTTTAAGAATACACGAGGTGAAAAAGTACATGTTTACATAATCATCGAAAATCGAAATCTTAATTCTTCTTATACACGTCTGATGAAGAACCCAATAAGATGCCAAGAGAATGTCCGTATATATTAAGTCTATAGTCTCTAGAAATTACATTTTCTTGCAAATATAGCATTTTTTCCCATTTCAAACCATTTATTTAAGGATAAACGACCAAAAATCTATGGAAAAGTGCGCAACGGTATAACTCCCACAATGTCCTAAACAACCCAGTCGTCCAAGATGTCCAAATGCTCGTCTCGGGATCCAGGTCCCGTTGAAACCAGCGAAAATCCGGAAGCTGGACCGGAAGGGCTCATGAACAATGGTCCGTTCGTCGTGTTTTGTCCCTCGGTCCTCGGGCAGCCTTTAACGCACTTAGGGGATTTCCCCCCGGCCTCTCGTGCATGTTTGCCCATATAGTTGGCTTTTCCAATAATGGTAATTCGCTTCTTCTAAGCCCCCCGCGCGGATGGAAAGTGACAGGAAAACTGCCTTCTTTCCTCGTATTTCTTTATGGCAATCTTCACGCACTCCTTACATTATGTATATGTATCCGTATATCGTCCTATCGATTTTTCCTCTCCCCCTACTCCTCCCCCTGCTGCAACGGCGCTCGTTGTGTATGTCTCACTCCATTCATCCATTTATGCCATAATATAACTGTCACAAGTTTCATCTAATCAGACAGAATGTGGCACATCTTCATCATTTTATGCCGCACTTTGCATCAATATTGCACGGGGCTGCATTCCGACGGGGTCATTGGCGACGAACGCGTTTATCGCCTCGTTGACGGCGGCGCTGCCATCCGCCCCGCCCCCACGGGCCACCAAACGGCCGATTTATGCAGTTATTAAACGGAATGCAGCGCGGAGGCCATCCATGGCTGAAAACCTTGCGTTTTGGACAGCACGTTTTAAGGCCTTGGATGCGACGAAGTCTATACCCTAGTTTTAGGCCATTTTAAGGGTGCGGAAAAAAACGTTACCGGGCCCGGGGTGAATTTGCCGACACTGAACATTTTACAACTGAATAAATCGGAATGTTTTACATAGTTTTATATTGTCCGTAGCAAATTCACACGTTTTGAAGTTTTATTTTAAATCATCGAATGATGAATAGAATCATTGGTACGTTCAATAGTACTTCAAAATATTCATAAACTTATTTTGGAAGATTCTATCGATTCGTTAAAACAATTCAATAAAGCAAATTAGCTATATTGAAAACTTTTAGGTGATGTCAGATTATCATGACTCCTCGAGGGAATTCAGTCCCAAAACTATCAAGTTTCTATCTTTTAAGTTAACCACTTAATGCAAATTAGTGGCTAGACTTTGCTAATCCAGTTTAGCATCACTGTATAGTTGTCTGGTCTGATTGGTCACATTTATAACTTGATATTTAAACCGAATAGAAATCAAGATATAGATTTCTACAGGGTTACGTAAATACCGTTAGTGCGGTTAAATAGGAAGTCATGCGTGTTCTTTCAAATGATGGTGTTGCATTTGACCTACGACCATTAATTGTTTCACGGAAACGTGTGCTCAAACTTTTTTACCGTAGCACATAATACAAAATGTTAAATTAGGATACGGAAAAGAATTATATGTTTTCATTAAGTCAACCGCTTTTATCTTCATTGTCAATTATTTCATGTTGTTACAGCTGTACTGCATCACAGTGGTGTACTGCAGTAAAGCGAGATGTACTGCAGGGCACCATTGTGCTGCAGCGCAGCTAGCAATAGGTGTTGGCCCTGTTTTTAACAACATTGAAACAACATGAAATAATTACCACTGACGATAAAAGCGGTTGACTTCATGCAAACATATCATTCTCTTCATTGTCCTAATTTGACATTTTGTCCTAAATGTTATGGTAAAAAAGTCTGAGCACACGTTTCCGTGAAACAATTAATGTCGTAGGTCAAATGTAAAAACGTCATTGGGTGCAGCACACATGACTTCCTCTTTAACCACACAAACAGAATTTACGTAACTACAACAGGTGGCTCAATTCTGTTTCACCCTGTATATATATGTACAGTTCTACTCGTGCTTATAGTTTCTAAACACGGTTATATAGCTGACGTTCACATACTTAATTTGAAAGATATATTTCTAATTACATTTCTACAGACCTACTCCATTTCCACTTATATAATTCTATACGGTGTTTGCGACTGGATAGTTATTCAAATTTCTATTTAGAAAACAAACTTCTAAACACAGTTCTAGTATGTAAACCTCTAAAAGATATTTAAGGACATAATTCTGATCAGATTTCTACAGCTCCAGCACCCCTTGGAAATGCAAACGAAACGTTACATGAAAACTCATTAGGAAAAATTC